>NDXB01015026.1:81489-123426 GCA_002631895.1 Agapornis roseicollis | reverse complement strand
AATAAAAATAACCCAAAGAAAAAAAAAAAAAAAAAAAAAAAAAAAAAAGCCTATTTCCTAACTGAACAGAATGTTTTTACATTTCTGAATTGCTTTTACTGTAATAGTCTAAATGATAAAAGTTTCAGGCTACTGATTGCAGGTCTTGGGAGCAGATACTTGTTGATCAGCCTATTCTTTAAAAAATTCTAGATGAAACATATGATTCTATGACCCCATATGGAGAGTAATCTCTCACAGCTTTGGTGTAACTGCCTAAAATTCCATGAAGGTGATAGTGTCTGTAGTGACAAGTAAATGGGAATATAGTTGACTAGATTATGTTCTAGGGTTACAGTCCTGTATGAGATTTCATATTCCTTAGTTTTGTGAGTCTTTCCATTGTACTGATTAAAAATTACTTGAACACACAACTTGAAGTTATGAAGTACCTTCAAGAAGAAGAAAACCCAAATTCAGAGCTTAACATTACAGGAGATGCAGATTAAAAGCTGACTACCTAAATAAACCAGAGAAGAACTGGTGCAGGTTTTCTGGGGTATTTTTTGTGAGGTTTTTGTTGGGGTTTTTTTGTTTGTTTTGCTTTCTGTGTTTTTTGATGTGTTTCTTGTTTGTTGGGGTTTTTTCTCTATTATTGTAGGGAGAAACCATTTTCAGCAAATCAATCCATGGATATGCTTTTCTACCACACATGCTGAAGTATTCTTTCTGGATACCAATAATTAACCATGCTCAGAAACAGTATCCTGGCTTTTAGCAGCAGAAATATCTGTTCTGCCCAGACAGCTCTAGCTGCTTCTTAGATAGAAAGCTGTTAATCATACTTGAAAATTCCCAACTAAGACACCACAATCTAACAAAACACATGAAAGTTGCATAATCAAACACAAAACATTTGAGATAGAGAATTAACTTTCCTACAGACTAAAAAAGTAGAGTTCTGTTTTAATAACTTCAAAGCCATTCTACAAAGTACAAAGACTTTGGAGCACTCCAAATACTACAAGGTGTAAAAGAAAGTTTTCTTTAGAAATAGAACTTCACAGATTCTTTTTCTAAATACTTAAATCTATCATTTATATCCTCAACAGCTTTTATCATTTACTGCTCCTTCCTGCTGTCTCCATTTAATGTATACCCTTTTAAGCAGATCCTTGCCTCTCCCCAAAACCCATGTGAACTTCTGTGCCATTAAACATTTACCACACTTTTCACAAAATTTCTGTGCTTGACCACCTCAAGCCACTTGTCATGCAAAAATTTAGACAGTAAACTTTTTGGGGTAGAAAGTACCTACTGTATTTTTGCAGCAGTCAGAATTACAATAGCCTGTATTTGTTTAATCCTTGACTACTACCACAAATTTATATAATTAACAGAAATAACCAATGAAGACACAACTGAATATTTACTATTATCAACAAACCTCTGACAGCATTTCATACTGGCCTCTTCTTCCCAAGGCTATAGTAAGTAAATCGTAGACTACAGATGCACTTTGCAAACTGATGATACGATCATTTTTGTGTTCTGGTATTCGGCTTAGTACAGCATCACGGTTGGCCTGAAACATACCACAAAGAAAGAAATAAAGTCAGCTATTGTAATTTAATCTGTATTTTCACTCAAGTAATAACCATGCTATTCAGACTGAGTCAGCAGTTGATATACGTGATAACCAGAGACAGTATCTGCTACTAATTTATAGATTGATGTTTCTGTATGTATCTATTTTTAATTACTCAATTCTAACTACATAAAATAGATAATGTATTTAAAACTACTTAAGAGGTCTCACAAACTAAATATTACCAAAGGTCTTTTAACACAACATATATTCAACTTTAAAAAATTAATTTTATTTTTTGTATGCTAGTAAAACATATTAGAAGGATCTTAAAATCCTCTATTCCAGATTTTGTAAAATATGCCAATCGATTTCATGTCTCTTCATAACATTTTGACACTATTCTCTCACTTATGATTGGTAACCTGCTGGGATAACCATACAATCACCTTCAGGAGTTATTAGCAAGAAGCAAAAACTGCCCCTGGTTCTGAGCACAGGTTTGGAATCAGGCCATGTTTGCAGCAAGGCTTTGTACTTAAAATCCTGTTCTGTGACAGGCGTATTGCCAACCTACTTCTTTAATTAAGCTTTTCCTTTTGAGAAGGAAGAAAACTGAGATAGAACTGGATTAAGTTTGGTCATGTTCACAGGCAAATCTTGTTAAAGTGCAAAGGATAAAATTCAGGTCTAAGAGTAATAAGACCATCTATACTGAACTACCCAGGACTTCTCCCACTGTACCATAAAGCCTCAGAAAATATCTTCTCTTGATATCTATTTCTAGACTTTTTGACGTTTCATATTCCCCCTGGTACAAATGCTAGTATACCCAGTAGTTTGAAGGCAGAAGTTAAGAGATCCTTCTCTCTCCTCCTAGTCCCCCCACCCTTTTAAATGTAATTACAAGGGCATGGCCCCTTAATACATTTACTTAAATACACTAAATTTTAATGGACAGCCTATTTCCTCCTTTTTCAGAGGCAAGGCAAGGCAAGACACACATTAAGGGATACTAAATTGTTTCTCTGCTTCAACAGGAGAACATTTTAAGCTCTGAGGATACTCATCGCATCTTTAAAATCAGAATAATCAAATACTAAAACAAATTTTCAAAGAGATCATAAAATGCACAGACATTTCAGGAATTACCACTAAATAACCCACAGCTTGGTTTGAAAACACACACCCCAGCACACACACCCCAAAACAGACATTTTGCTTTCCTTTGATTATGAAGTCTTCAGCTTTTCCTTTCTACACTGCATAAATATTTAGTCAGCTTCAAGAACTTCTTCCTTTTTAGCTCCACATTTAATCACTATTTGACTCAATTCTCTGCAAGTATAGAGCAAGCTATGACCTAGCACTTCTTGGGAAAAAAATGGCTGACAATGCCGAAACAGTATTATAGGAGAGGATACTTTGTAAGTACTAAAGATATATTACATATTTGAACAACCATCTTCTGCATAATTACAAACTCGAACACGTGTACAAGGTGCAGTGCTCTGTGTTTCAGAATTGCCATGGTCTCAGACACAATAAAGTGGTAATCAGTTAAACTGTGGTATGTCCACTGGCCACACTTAGTCTATAACACACATTAAGCCTAAGGCAAATGGGAGCAGTATAACTTAGTTCACCAGTGGAAAAAAGGGTATGTTCTGCCATTTTACCATCATTGGCTACAAATAACCCATGAAGCAGAGCTCAGGAGGTAGTGATCAGTGAAACAAAATGTAATTGAAGGCCACTAACTAGCAGTGTACCTCAGCAATCAATACTGGGCCTAATCCTGGTCAAAATCTTCATTAACGATCTGGATGATGGGCAGAGTGTACTCTCAGCAAGTATGCTGATGATACAGAACCTGAAGGAGGAACTGATATGCCAAAGGACTGTGCTGCCATCCAGAGGGACCTCAACAGCCTGGAGGAATGAGCTGACAGGAACCTCAAGTCCTGCACCCTGGCACCACTCAGTACATGCTGATGGCCACCCAGCTGAAAAACAGCAGAAAAGGACCTGGAGAATACCAGAACCCAGGAGGTCCTAGTGGATGCCATGTTAAACAGAAGCCAGCAATGTGCCCTTGCTGGAAAGAATGCTAGTGGTTGGACGAAGCCTTGGGTGGCATGGTTTAGTGTGAGGTGTCCCTGCTCGAGGCAGGGGGGTTGGAACTAGATGATCTTAAGATGATAGGTGTTAGATGACCTTTCCAACCCTAACTATTCTATGATTCTACGATCCTTGGCTGCATGAGTGTTGCCAGCTGGCTGAAGGGGGCAATCCTTCTCTGTTGAGCACTAGTGAGGCCACACCTGCAGTACTGGGTCCAATTCTGGCTTCCCCAGTACAAGAGAAATATGGAGCTAGTGGAGACAGTCCAATAAACAACCACTAGGTTGAATAAGGAACTGAAGTATCTCTTCTATGAGAAAAGGCTGAGAGAGCTGGGACTCTTCAGCCTGGAGAAGAGCATGTTCAGTGGGGGGGAACCTTATCAATGTGTACAAAAGGGAGGGTACAAATAAGATAGAGCCAGCCTCTTTACAGTAGTACCCAGTGACAGGACCAGTGGCAGTGGACACAAACTGAAACACAGTTCTCTGTGTTCCCTCTGAACACCAGGAAACACTTTTTTCTGGAGGGTGATTGAACACTGGCACAGCTTGCGCAGGAAGGTTGTGGAGTCTCCCTACTTGGAGATACTCAAAAGGTGTCTGGACACAGGCACAGCCTGCTCCAAGTGGCTTTGCTTTAGCAGGGCTGGGGGGATGGACAAAACAACCTCCAACATCCCTTCAAACCTCAATCATCTGTGATTCTGATGCTACAGGTCAGCTGACATGCAGCAACATGTACATTCACTGTAACCTGAAGATGTCAGTCCTTTCTACTCGTTTCTGTCTAGCTAAGGAAAAGCTGGTCTATACTTTGCAAGTGTAACAGCTAGAATATAACAGTGTATTACAGGAAGAGTGTTGGCAGAGTTGGAGCTGACTTTCCTCATTAGGTATGACAGTACACTGTAGCATGTGGCTAAGAGACATTTTGTACTCTGAAATGTATCTATAAGAGAATCGGAACACTTAAAAAGCACAGAATTATCTTTCCCATAGCACTTCTTTCATAAATACTACATTTTAAGTCTTACTCAAAGCATCCTTTCTGAATTTGGAACTCTAGGTGACACAAACATAGCATGTGTAATAGCAAGATTCAACTTTTTGGATATATGGTGCACTAGACCTAATTCAAATAAGAAGTTCTGATGGAAGAGTGCACCACTTCCTTGAAACTACCAGTTGGATTTAGGGCTCATATATAAATAGTGATTTGCTTACACAAAATGCTACTTAGATCCACATCCTGTTTTAAGGTATTTATTTGAATAAGTTCTTGAAGGACACAGGCCTTGAAAATTTATCTGTGTTTTTACTAATTCACAGACAATGCAAGAAAAGGATCATACTATTTTAATAGCACAGTACTATCCCAAAACACCAATGAATACTCAATTTTCTGCAACTACTCTTCTTTCTTTCCCAAACACTGGTTTCAAAATCATAAATCACATACTACTTCTTAACTATTACAGAAAAAGAAAAACAAAACAAAAAACCGAACCAGCATGCACTGAGTGCACTGAGGCTGAAGTAACACCTCTCAACGCTCAGAAAGATAAGTTTGTAGTGATTGATTTTTTGTGCTCAATCTTCCCCTTTTGCCTCCAAAACGAATAGAAACAAACAATTTAGCCTAAGTAAGCCAATTATGTGAAAGAAAAAAAATCTTTTACCTCAGATAAACTGCAGCAATTACTTGTAAAGAAAAACCATACTGTAAGCTTGATAAGGGTATATGCTGTATAGCGATACACATTTGATATAATCAAGCCAGATCTAATTCACAAAGGAAAAGCTGTAAGTCACTTGAAATGAGGGGCAGTACTTTTGTTTTTTTCGCATCTTAACACAAGGAAGTACATGTGTAAATACAATAATCCATAATCAGATCCTGAAGAACTGGGACTACTAGCATGACCCCAGCTCACATCAGAATTCTGCATATCTCCACAAGCAGTTCAGGCACCTTAAGGAGGCACACGCAGCCCCTTTCAGCGGTAAGTATATACTGCAGCAAAACCAACACATGGTATATGGATATATTTGTTCAGTCTAGGTTTTGGTGACAGATTTTGTCATGAACACTGCAGTGAACATCACCAGGAATGTGGAAAATAATTTGCACTACAATGTGAATATTTGGCACTTTAAAATAGTTCAAATAGGACAATGTTCACTAAATGCTGTGCTCCTCTTTAACTGTATCAAAACAGAAATTATGTCAGAGCATGAAAGCAATTGAATTAGCTATAAAACTTAAAAGACTAAGTCTCACTGTTGTGTGGTGAGACAAATTGTTACATGATGCCTCAGGTTCTATAGGTTCTGCTCCTCCAGTTATAAAACCAGCAGAAATTCCAGCTTCAGCATGTCATTTCTGCCATCTGAGAACATGTAACTGGCCTGGTATAAGCATGTTAGTACATGGTGGTTCATAGGTGACTAGTAAAATTACACTAGAGGAAAATACAAAAGGCTGATAAAAGGCACAATTAGACCATTGAAAAGAATCGCCTACTGTGGAAATGAGGACATAAAAAATGAATAAATAAATCCAACAGCACCAGTATCAAAAGATAATGCCACTACCACTAAAAATAACATATAAATTTGACTTATATCTGAGATTGAATGCACAATGGATAATACTTTTTGGCTATGTTTATTATGCTCATCTAGTAGTCCTTGATTGTTTTTTACAACAAAAAATAACTTATGTTTTGAGTCTGTACAAATGGCAACTAGCTGGTATAAAGATGGGTCATACTGATAAATAATGCCAAATGAATGACCTGCCTTTGTGTTCACCTGCCTGTGGTTAGAAGGAGGCTACATTCAGCCACTCTAATGGAGAAAAACCATTCATAACACTTGCAGACCTCAACTTGCTGGCTCAGAGGAACAGAAGTTTGAGTTTCAGAAGTAATTGCCTGCTTTCCTAACAGAAAATGAAATACAAGTCATAAAGTAAGGCAGGACAAAAAAAGTTCTATTTTCAATTTAATAAATACCCAAAGAAAACATATATACATACACCACATGCATATTGACTCTATTTACCTACCATAGATTCACTAATAAGCAGCAACAGTAAGGCTTCTTCTGTATTTTCTTGAGGACAAAATATGCTGTTCAAAACGAGAATGTAATTATTTAAGCAGAACACATTACTTTTAGGAGTAGATTATACAAATACAGTGAGAGTACGGAAAAAAACTGGAAAATTTCCAGGAAAGAGAACAGAGAGTAACTTGCATAGAAAAAATGATTGGTTAAAACACCTTTCTTTGCAATGCTTAACATTTTCATTTTAGAAAAGCTGGTCTAACACAACAAGAGAATGAAACCACCACAACTGTAAGAGGTGAGCACATTCAAATACCCCCAAATCGCACAAGATTTGATAACTGTAAAAGCTGTACTCATAGTTTAACTACCCTCTGGCACCTAACCTATGTGAACTGAATCTACATCACTGATTCAAAGGTCAGCAACAAGAAACTCTCTCAGAAGAACAAGATACTTTAGGCAATACGTGGAGAAATACTTTTATTAGTCTTTCATGAGATATGCTTGAGAATTGTTCTCCTGATGCATTCAATAGCTGTCAGCATGTAAAAAAAAAGAGCCATGCAATCTCTACCTGCTTGCCATAATCACTGTTACTTCCAAGCAGTTAAAATATTTGTTTTTAATGAAGTACATTCCTTTATGACAATATTAAAGGTTTGCATAGGACTAGTTTGCAAACTTTTCTGCTTTTTCTGAACACTAGATGCTTTCTGAATACTTTTCTATGCTGGTGGTAGACAACAGTAATCTACATTGGGTACATGACTGATAAGACATCATTCATTCATTCTCCCTCATGCACACACATACAACACAATAGTTACTGTTTTAACTTTTCAGATTTCTTTCTCTAAACTGTTTCTGAATTAGCACAGGTACCATCTCCTGTTAACTGAGACCAATAATTCCACAATTACCTGTTTAAATGCAGGAAATAGTTTCTTCTTGTTAATAAACAATTCCTATAGTCCAAAGGGTACTTAAACTACAATAAATTGCAAATGGGAAACAAAACTTGTCTGAGATCAAAATATCTTTTAGGGGTTATTTAAACACATTATAAATCTAAGCAGTAATTAAATGCCTGAAAGGAAATGAAAACTAAAACACATATTAACTCCAGGTGGTTTGAAAGCAACATTGCAAACATATTGTGGTAATACACAGCAGCTCAGACTCCCAGGCAGTTATTCTGTCATGGGATTTTTACTCAATGCATGTTGCTTATCAGATTTTGAGAAGTATTCTAAATCTTAGAATACTTTTATTTTTACATAACAAAGAAATTTTAAGCCACAGTTACTGCTGAATGAGAACCACCCAGGATAGGGAATGAGAAGTGAAAACGAAGCATTACATAGCTCCACTTTCATCTATCCAGTCTTCAATGAAGAATTAAGCAACTTGGAAGCAGACTTAACCTGACTGGCAATCGTTCCCAGAAAGCAGAATAATGACTGGAAGTTGCTGAAGAAATTACTTTCTCACAGAAAAAAAAGGGAAGTTGCCTTAAAGAGAACTACGAAGAAGTCACTGATCAAAATTAAAGCAAACATTTTCTCTGACAACTTTGAATATATTTTGGTTAATAAGTTGACATTTGCCTCAAATAGTGAAGATCCTCTTAATGTAGAAATTACTATGAAATTTCTTTAACCTGTGTAAACAGAAAGCTCAATTTAGTTGGCTGAACTCAGACTGTCTCCTGACAGACGCAGGCATACAAGTAAATTCCAATGTAACAGGGCAGAGCAAAAGAGGCAACTGGAAGCATGAAAGGGCTACCAATCAAAGGCAAAGCAAGAAGTTTAGCAGCTCTTCAACTGAGGACTGAGAAAACTGAAGAGGCACTAACACAGAAATCTATGAAATCATAAATGGTATTAGCCAAATCATATTCATCATCCTCAAAAGAACACAGTGCAGTTACTTAAGATATCAGGCAATATAACTAGAAAAAAACAGTACATCTCAGACTCAGAACTGATGGTCAGATGAATACCTAGCAAGTATTTTCCTACATATCTGTCTTGCTATTCATTGCCTTGGGTACTTACTTTTAAACACTGCTGGAGATAAGATACTTGGCTAGACATGTTTTAGTTGATCTGGTATTAATCACTGTGATGTGACAAAAGAAAAGGATTTAATTACATGCTGTGTTGAAATCATAGGATTTCTCACTTGCATGTCCCAAGAACAAGAAAATTACACAGAACAAAGCTCCACTTTTGCCAGGAGGCATGGTTCTACAAAAGGCTGAGTTGAGAATGAAGACCATAAGTTTGAAAGACCGAACCTGAGAAACCTGCTATAAGTATTCTAGGTCAAGGAAGGAGATCTGCAAGAAATCTTTGAAGATAAAGGCCATTCTACTTGCTCACAAAAAGTGACACCATAATAATATGAGCTTGCTGCTGTATAAAGTATTCATTATGAAAATCTGCAATATATGCAGCTAAACAACCCAAACTCTTGCAGTAGGACAGTATTTCATGTTACAATATAAAGACCCTGTTTTCACTAAACCAAAATATCTCTGCAGAATCTAAGGTAGGACTACTTCTATAAGCAATCTAATAGAGAAGGAGACCCTTTTGCACATAACAAGGTCATATTATGGAAAGAAGCTTTCATACTAACTAATAAGGCATTCATAACAGGGGAACAGACTCTTCTTTATAATTTGCTGTGTGAAATGAAATAGTTCGAATGAGAAAATGTGTGACTCTGCATTAAAAGAACTTCCTTGTGTATGGCCAATAAATGCATACTTTTTAAGTGTAGTGATTAATGTGTATCCACAAACCAGGTATTTCCTTTGCAGCAAAAAGGCTGCCTGCATGTGCAGTTTGTTAATTATATGCTTGCAGAGCTGTTTTGGCAAATTGAATGTTCAGCTCTCTGCCTGCATCTTTTCTTAAATCTCAAAAGACTGCTCTTTAATGACTTCACATCCTAGGCATAGTAGGACAAAACTGAAATTAAAAGACAACGCTTGGATTTTAATCCAGCCAAAAGACAACATAAAAACAAATTAATAAATTCTTTGGAGAAAAAAGGTCAAGATTTCATATGGAACAGAAAACAATCTCCTTGAGATTCTCAGATCACATCAATTTCAGAGAATCACAGGACAGCTGAGGTTGGAGGTGGTGTCTGGCAATTGTCTAACATAGCCCCTCCACTCAAAGCAGGGTCAACCAGCAGGTTGCCCAGGCCCATGTCCAGTTGGATTTTGAGTATCTCCAGTGATGTTCTTCAGCTCCACAACCTCTTCTGTATTTTCTTTTTTTTCTTGAAGCTTAAATAGAATTTCTGTCTTCTCCATCTGCATAACTCAGCACTGTCCTCCTATGGCAAATCATAATCTTGGCTAGATCATTATCTCCACTCCTCAGCTCTCTGGCTCACAGTGTTTTTCAAAATGTATCAAAACAAGTAAGCAAGAGTTGTTGACTATATTAAATATATATATATATATATACACACTTACAAAATACACAATCCCACAAGGACGTGCATGTAGAATACAAGTAGAGCAGTGGAAAAATTGCAGATTACATAAACCAAGCATGCAATAAAATTTCATCAGATCAAACGTAGTATCAATGACAAAAAAAAGCAAAAACCAATTTAAAAACGGCAATGCTAAATGGTTGACATTTTACCAGCATGCTTTGACACTAACATGTAACTTTCAGTAGGAAGCTACACCCAGGGACTTGTAATTAAAAGCAAAATTCTTTCAATATATATCTTGGCACTGTCAGAGTGTGTCCAAGGAGAACAACTTTAACTTTAGAAACCATTTTACATTGAATCAGATACAAACAAACAACAAGCTATTCAAATCTCAGAAAAAGTTCAAATTCAAGAAAATGGCTATCCACATTTAATAATAATACTAATGACTAATGTGGTTTAAAAAACCTCAAACATTTTCCAAAAGGAAAGGATACACACCAAAGCCACTCTAGAATTAACCATGGGATACATGACACAAAAATGATCCATTCCATAGCACTTATATGAATCAGCGAAAGAATAAAACTCAGCAAAATAGTGGCATCATAAAGAAATGCCAAAACTAACCTAAAAAGATTAGGAGGTAGCTGCTTTGAGAAATAGACTAAATTAAAATTATGAGACAAATTGCTAGATATCTTTTGGGGTTTTATAATGGGATGAATTTTAATCTCCATATTGCTGATTCTTTCCTTTTCATGACAGAGCAGAATAGAGATCTAGAGATCTAGAAACAGCACACAACTTTAAAAATGTGCAATTTAAGATTTGCCACACAGTTCGTGTTTTCTTTTGTATCCCAGATATAATTAAGAGATACTGACTCTATCATATACCCCAGTATAGAATAAAAAAAAAAATATTTTGGAAATTGAGAACAAAAGGTCTTGTGGTCACTGCTGCTTGGAAAAGCATGTTGCTTCCCTAGTTTTCTTCAGGGAATATATATATCTACACAAAGCATGGGAAACATTCACACTGTACAATTCCTTCTACATTTTAAAAAACGTAAACTAAATTACCCAGTGCAGTTGGTAACAACTGCAAATATAGAAACAAGAGAAGTATAAACTCAGCCATACTTTTCTCCAGTGTATACCCGTGGTCTTCTGCTGAGCGCATAATTCTTAGTATTTGAACCTTTTCGAAGTGGATCATCTAGGGGTGATTGGTGAGGAGGATCTTCCAGTGGATTCCAATAACTCTGTTCACACATACCTCGTAACAAAATTTCTGCCAGTTGTCTTGCTATAGTCTGTAAAATTGAAAGATAAATATTTTCCTTAGAAATGCTGAATACAGAGTCTTATAAAATGCTTGGATTACTCCTAATGAAAACTAGTCAGGTAGAATATATTTCCTGTTATTTTAAAACACCCAAAAAGTAGGCATACTGCTGATTGAAAGTACCCAGTAAAATTTTCTAAACACAAAGAAAATAAATGGGAATAAAAAACAATTTTTCAATTTTATCTGTTAAATCCAGATATTTTTGAAGTAGTGTAGATCTGTGTCAAAAATTTTATTCTGACCAACTATTCATGGCACAATGTATGTAAGTGTAGAAATACTTAAAACATAAATAATTTTGGTTTAAAACTTTTAAATCATCCTATTATCAGGTTAATCTTTAATGTTTAATACATATGCATACAAGCTGCATGACTATATATCATGATGATAAAAACTCAAGAGATTAGCACCACACAGCAGAAAAAAGCCAAAACCTAAATTTCCACAGCATTGGCAGTATTTCCCAGCAACATTCACCAGCAACAGATGTGTAAAGTTTAAGCCACAGAAAGAACAATACGATAGATCTGCATCTTCCACCTTAATTCCTGTACCATAAGAAGCTCTTCATCTTTCGTTCTATTAAAGTTTGCAATATTATCCCTCTCTAAAGTCTATTGTTCAATAATTTTTATAACCTTACCAGGAAACAGTTATTAAATTAATTAAGAAACCAACTACCTTACTTATTACCACTTTAAGCATTTTAAAAGGCTACTATTAGGAAACTAATCTAGGACATGTTGACAATCATTAGAGCAAAAGATGTAAGGCTTGGCCTTTTAATATAAAAAGATGCAAAAAAGATACATCACTTTTTTGGTAAAGGTTTATTTTCTGGCAATATAAATAAAGAACATTCCTGAGTTAGCTTTTATTGTTTTCCTTTAAGAAGTTTTACCATAAAAATAAAAAAATGATAACTTGGTAACTTCCAACTTCATAGAACACACAAAAGACACTACACTGTCTTCACTCTCATTACCTTACAAAATCATGATACAACACCCTTGTGAAACTATGGTAATCATAAATTGGGCAATTATGATTAAAGTTGAAAGCATGGTCAATCAGAGACCAATCAGGTTTTAAAGATAACCACAAACAGGAAAGAGAAATAGAGGAGAGACTGAGTATCAAACATGCCTTTTCCTTTTAATCATTCACTTCAGCCAGGAAATGTAACCTTATAAAGCAGTTGATAACAGATCCTGACCAATATGCTGTGTATCTGGTATTTGTCTCTAATTCATCCATTATACTTACACTTTACCTGCCTACTAAAATTCGAATGATGCAAAAGGAATGTGGTTTAATATAACTTACCATTCGTAGATTCTGTGTAGTTCTTGTTTCGACAGCTCTTAGTAACTCTCTAAATCTACCAACTCCTCTCGTCAAATTCCTGCATATAAATATACAATTTGACAGTATTCCAACTTGGATTTGGTAACACCTTAATACATTACTCAGTAAAGTTGTAAAATCCATGTTATCCTTCCCCCACCCCCCTTACTCCCCGCATATGATCATCATCTTTCTGTGAGATACATATATATATATCTATAGGCATGGATAGAGATATATACGTATAATTTATATATTCATTTGGGAATCCCACTGCTGATTACTACAACAACATTCCCTGCCACTTTATTGAAAAAAGAAATGTTTTCATGATCAGTAGATAGTTCAAAGAGAAAGCAAGAAAAAGTGTAAGAAGTGACCACCCAAAAGAAGTAAAAAACAATACTGAAGTTGGTCTTGCTACTACAGCTGTTTTAATTATCAATTACATTAGGTCTCAAAGCATAAACTTTGGGGGAAAAAAATAAAAAAATAAACAAAACAACAAAAAGAAACCATTATATTTTAGCCGCCTCTTGACACCTTAAAATAGGGAAATAAAAAAGCAGTAAATCTTGTAATCTTCAGTGAAAATAATGTAATTTTTTTTTCCCCCTCTCCTTTTCAAACACAGCAAGGCCGACTGTGTGGACAGAAGAGGACTGGGAATCAAGTGTTCTGTTCTTGACTCCAGGTGGCTTTTTGTGGAGCTTCTGCAACTCAAGTTTGTTTCTCCAGCTATGCTTCAGCCACTTCTGCTGCCTAAATAGCTTTTGCAAAGAGGTTCAAGAGCCTCAGAGAGGAGGCATCATTCACAGATCTGAACTTTCTTCTCAAACAACAGACTATTTTGTATGGTCTTACAGCTTTATTTTTTCCTCATGTATCTTAGCTGGTTTTTTATTGCACTTAAAAACAGTTGAGAACGTTTTATTTTATATTAATGCAGTTTGTCTTTAAATCGGTGAATGACTGGGTTGGGTTTTTGCTGGGCTGAACAAATGTTTTCTGCAACCTCAATGTACAACATATGACAACAATTTCACTATTCAAAATTCAGTTGCAAAAGAAAATTATTTAATCAAAAGCATGTTTTGTGTTAAACTGTTGCTGCTGTTATACAGTTGTATTGCCTTAAGATGTGATTCCATGTGCAAGTTGCATAACATTTGCTAACATGGGCTCAAAAGAAATGTTACGCTTTGTGCAAGCTTCTCATAAGTAAAAGCTCTACTGCACTGCTATAAGGCTTGTTTTCAAATTGCCTTCTTTATTTGGAAGTCTTTATTTTCAATTATGTTTAAAATACTGACCTTCTGAATTGCAACTCTGTACAAATTCAAAAAAGCCAGCATTTTTACACAGATTCTTTCCTTAGATTTAATTGCAGAACACCTGAAGCAAGTGTTTGATGTGAGAGATCTTGCTATAGGACTGTAGAACTCTTTATCACTTTACCTAGAGACCTAGTCTTTCATTTTAGTCTTCAGATTTCATGACAGAGGTCATCTCTATTCTATTTTATATAATCAAGGATTATGAGTGTATTGCAGAAATTTTAATCTCCAGCTCACACATCTTTCGCTAGCACAAGTTCACCTTCTAAAATACTTTTGTATAAAAGTGCATTTAAAAGGAACTAGCATTTCCAAATAACAAAACCTGTATATACAGGTTGAAAGTTATGTTAAAGTTGGTTAAAAACAAATAATCACCAGTCACCAGAAATAATGATTGTCTGTAAAATCTCCACGTTACAGCAGAATTTGACCATAGAGTGTGCCCATTTAGTACACATCAAAGAAAAGTAATCCCGTGTATACATCTAACATGGAAACAACTGCATGAAAGATTATTTATATATTTCACACAGGCATGCCTCTTAACAACTATTACACCAAGTTCATATACTAATGAAGTAAGTACAGAAAGAAAACTTCTGAACTCAGTGGAAGCTGGGTACATTCAGCACCTTTGGAAAGCTAAAATACATACCATTTAGTAATACCACATGCCAAATATTTTAGAGAGCCAAATCCAGACCACTGGAATCCCAGCTTTAAGTCCTTTGCTCTAAGTGCATATTCCCATGAATGGAGCTTTCTCTCAAGGACTGTATTGCAAAGTCACAGACTTGCCAAAAAAATGAAATGTTCCTTGCAAAATTATCAAAAAAGAGCATGAGCAAGAACTTAGCAGTTTGAAATACTAATTCCCAGGTACAGATGAAACATATACTATGTAGTAGAACTTCAAATCACGCTAATTTAAATATCTATGAAATTTCAGGAATTAGCATTTTTTCCATATGAAGTTTATGTCTTTCAAAGTGTTACAAAAACCAGAAAAAAACCCCAAACCCTCTTTTGAAAAAGTATGCAATCTTTAAATGTCCTTAAGAACTTCATGACAGATTGTTAGTAGTAACCTATTGCATTTTTATGAACATCTGCAAGGGACTGAAACTTGTGACTGAAGTTCTACTGTATCATGGAAAAAAGCAGTAAGACTGTACAAGAAAAAACCCCCAAACACCTTAAAATACAAACTTAGGTTTTGCTTCATAAAGCATTTAACACTGATCCACTGCACAAGTGATGACAAACACAATACACATTTGTCAAGCATCTTCTAACGGAAGTATAATAAAAAGATATACACTTCAAAGCTACAATCTAAATCACGCAAAAAATTAAGTTAAATGCTTTGAGACAAGCACTGAAGCAAAACATACCATGAACAATATGGTAGATCTCCACACTGCACAGCTTTTAGCAAAGTACATTTCCTGTATTTGTTAACAGTTTGCAATACTGCAGAGAAGCGGGCGGTGGCTATTCTGGCACATACTTTTCCTGCCTAGCCTAGAAAGCAAACAGCTTTTACCTGCTTTTCACTATGATGTGCCTTCATGCTAGCAACTCTGCCCGTGCTGATTGAATGCCAGAGCAAAAGGGTAGGTTAACTTAGAAAACAACATCCCACAGTGTCTGTAAATGACTTTGAGATCACTTCCCTTCTCAAGACAAGGAATTTTAAGATAAATTAACATACACTGAGAGCTGACATGTTTTCAGTGATTTCACACAGGACAAAGACAGCCCACAGACAGACACTGCTAGTTACATTCATGTTTATATGTCCACCTCCCATCAGGACATACTCAAGCCCTCTGAATTGCATCTTCCTAGTTTTTAGAGACTAATTAAAATGTTTTGCTGCCTTGAATCTTCAAGGAAAAAACAACAACTAACCAACCAAACCAACTACTTTGACTCTTTATGTAGCACTATACCAGTTAAAGACTGACAACCAGGATTTAAAAGTACAATCTACTATTGAAAGTGTATATGGACTGATGCCTTTAGTGCTAAATCTGCATCCTTGTGTCTACATATTCACACCCTAAACCCCAACTACTTATACTGGAACATAATTAATTACTCTGCTGCAAGATCAACTTTTATGCTGCTCTGAAAACATTTTAACTGCATCTATCAAAGGTGCTCACTCTTAGAGAGAGAAATCAGTAACTGTAGATATTTTACAAGGAAAGTACAGAAAGACAATTAAGGGGCAGTAAAGACAAACTTCCAGTGCAGGATCAGAAGACCTGAATATAAGCATGCAGGCCAGCAGTAGCAAAGTTTTGGTATAAACATTATTTGCCACCATCACCACCAAGAACTCTTTTGGTTTTAAAAAGCATGTTTGGCATCAGACACCACAGCGCTTTGGTATTAGTGGTCCAGATAAATAGTATTTTTCTGGGGTGTTAGGTTTATCTTTGTGCTTTTTAACATACTCCCCAAAAAAGTAGAAAAGAATTAAGAAACTGCTCAATGACAAGCAATCTATATTTGAAAGATGTTAGGATAAAAACCCAGCAAACACTGTTCCCTATAATAACAAAGGGAGTGAGATCAAATCGCAATATGCCAAAACAGACTACAAAGGAAATATTTTAAATTCAACCACAGAATGGTTGATAAGAATGATTAACTTTGTATTTACAGTGTATTTTGATAATACCTTCTCCATTAGTGTGAGAATGGCTTTGTTAGGCATTTCCTTTATGCCTATCAATTAAAACACCCAAATATTTAGTCTAACATTGCTTTTTATAGATCAAACAAGGAATTAGAAGAAATTTTTGCTTAGTGAGCTTAGACCAAACCTCACCTGCTCTGCAATTTCACAGCTAAATTGTGAGTAATTTTCCCATTTAAGAGAGAAAAGTATATTCCAGAGCCATACCAGTGAGCAGGCTAAGTTCACTTATACTAGTCTAACTACTACCTCATTGCTGAGGCTTACTATATCCCATTTTAAAAATGTCCATGTTTTAAAAAAAGAGTAACCAAGAACAATGAGATCTAGATCACTTGATCAAAGTGATGAAACAGAAATTGCTTTTGGAATTGAGTCCACTTCCCAAATATGTGTTCACTCTTCTCTCTAGACACATATTTATATACAGAAAAAATAACGGCAATGTTTATAAACTCAGTGGTACAGCATAATTTTTAAAGTCTGAGGCTTTGTCCCAATAATTCAAATAGCGAGAATAGAATAGTATTTGTTTTAAAGGGAAGAAGTCTGGGCAGGCAAAACTCTTGATATGCATGCCTATCAGAACAGCAGAATTTTAGTAGCTTTGGTATGACTAACATGTTTACAAAGAAATACTAATGATTTAAATCCATACACTCCACCTAATAACTTTTGGCCAATTAAGAGTGATTTTAACAGCTTTAAGATGAGAAATTATTTAACATTGAATCAAGTTACTATATGAGCAAAAGGCAAGAAGCATGACAAATCAAGAGATAAACTCTTTAGCAGTAACAGAATAATATCCTAAAACTGAGGCATGCCAATTACCATACTAGAGCTTTTGCTTTATATAGCCCTACAATTAAGAAGGAATGAAATCTTATGGCTTTCTGCAATAACTTTATTAAAGGTCTGTCCTGGGTTCAGCAGTTGCAGTCAGTTTTTCTTCTCTTTAGTAGCTGGTGTTTTGACTTAGCCTGGGAACAAGGCTGATAAGGCCGATGTTTTTGGTTGTTGCTGAGCGATGTTTGCCCTGACCAAGGACTTTGTGAGCCTCATGCTCTGCTGAACCCAGGACAAGGTCTGACCAAATGAACAAGGCTAAGTCTTCGACGCAACTGATGATGCTTCAGATGTGACTAATAGCTGCATCTGTTTAAGGAGAGAGGAAGCACAGAAGCATAATTTTAGTCACGTTTAAAAAGATGATGGATCTAATGCAATTCAAGTCACCTCAAGCAAACATCCTGGTAAGGTTTAGGTATTTATCTCCAAAAGACAACACAGTCTGAACATCAGACAGTTATGTGTTCTGTCTCACATTTGCCTCTCTTCCTTTCATACTTTGAAAATTCTCACAATACTGTATAATTTCTACAAAACACTGTTTTACTTTCTGAATTACATGTGGAAAATCCTTTCCTGCAAGAATCTAAACTACTCTTTTTTTTTTTAAGTGCACTTAAAGGAAAGAAAAAGAAGCATCATGATGCACTTCTCAATTTACCCAGTGTTAACTCACACAGAAAGAGAAATCCCAGGTATCTCAAATTCACTACAGATTATGTTTGCTTTATGCTTGAAGGTTCTTGATTTATGTTTGTGGTTATAAATGAAACATCTTCAGGTGCCATTACACATACACAAGCCCAATCAAGCAGCAGTTCTTGCATTCATGCATTCAAAATGGGAACACTTACTGCCTAGAATGTAGTTCCACTGACAATTAAGTCTACCCAATGGTTTCCTACTGAAAATGGAAGGTCTTATTCTCCCAATCATCCTCTCTTTGTGTTTGTTCCGTTTTTCCACAATTCTTCTTTTTTCACATCTTCCAACCCCTACTTGCATGGTCCTACCTCCTTTGTCACAGCACCACCAGCAATTATCAAATCTTCCAGCAAAACAGTTCAGCTCACTAAAACGATAGAAAGCTGTAATTTCTCTGCTGTTTATTTTCTGCTGTTTTGGAGAAAGAATGACTCCACAGAAGATACGGCTACACATTTTGTTTGCTACTTCTCTTGACACTATCACCTCAGCCCCTCCTGGATGTTCTTTCAATTAAGTGTATATATAAAACACACTATATATATGTGCACATCTATACACTAAGTACCAGATTCAACTATTACAGCACAAAGACCAGATTCACAAAAGGCTTTCTCCAGTTACTGGAAACAGTACATCAGAAATCTTGCCCTTTACCTCCTATAATTTTTCAAGTTTCTTCTTTCAAGCAAAGATTTAGTCAGAAGAAGAAATAGGGGTAGATTAAGATGGTGTCAAAGGAAATCATGAACAAAAAAAAAAAGCCCATTCTTGAGCTTACAAAAAAAAGTGCTAAACATTTCAGAAAGTTTTACTAAGGAAATAAGTTAACCAAGGGAATAAAGTAAATAGAATTTACTCCAGTAAATACTTAACGCTGTATTACACATAAGTCAATTTGTACTGTCATAAAATACATTTTACCTATTTTATAAAAAAAAAATATAAACTTCTACAGGTCTATAAGGAAGAATGTGAAGCACCAACAGTGATTTTGTTTAGAATACCAAACAGAAGACATAGGAAGCCACTCAGTTTAATAACAATCATATTAAAACCATGGAGAACTTCAGCAGTGACCATGAGTATGGCTTCACTGTCTCAAAGATTCAAAGGTCAGAAATCAGAAGTAGAAATCATAGAGAGAGTATACTCTAATAAGATGCAAGATTTTAAGCATCAACAAAAGAACAGGGATGCATCAACAGAAGAGTAACATTGGTAGAACCCAAAGAGCTAATCTAAAGCAACACATCAGGTACTTAAGACAATACTGAGCAACAACAAACAAGGCCAAACCCTGAGCACTGCATGTAGGTGAGCCCTCCCAGTGGTGACACCAAAGAAGATGTTGTATCTTGGATATGCTTGTCCAGCTTGAAAGCCGAAGAATAATACACTGGACTGCCATGTGAGAACAGCACTATGATAAGAGTGAAAAGTGATAGTGAAAAATAATCAGGAGAAATAATCAGAAGAAAAAGAAGAAAAGAAAGCAACTTAAAAGGTTATCTAATCTTATTTTCTAAATCTCTTGGTAACCCCTGGAGGTGTTTGATTTTGACGCTACTGCTTCTGGTTAGATAGAGATGTCAAAATTGGAAGAACACACAGAGTCTTCCGCCACTTTAAGTTGTTTATGTGCCATTTATTCATCAGTGTACTTAATAGGAGTTTTGTCCTTTTATTGCCAACTCTTGTATTTGCTATCAGGCTGTTATACTAAACAAAAGTAGAACAGAGGACAAGATTTCCTTTCCTCTTTTGCATGTAATGGCAATTCTGAACATGCTTACTGAGCTGTCTTTTATTTTTATACTCTTCAAATTTATTATGAACCAGTGTTTACTGTAATTGAATACATTAACTTGGGGAAAGGCAGGGAGAGACAGAACTCTCCAAACTCATACTATATACAACATACAAAATGCCAGTTTTACCTACAAACAGGGACAACACTTTCTGGAAAGAAAATCCTGTGCAAAACATACAAGCAGAATATTTATAAGTAATCACCTTTCTTTATACTCCTTCTCTGTTCATTCATTGCAGGTAGGAAGGCATGCAGCATTCCTAAGCATGAGGCTTACAGCAACACTTCTTCCAGGAAGGAGAACATAGGAACACCTCTATAAAACACTCTGCCAATAGTCTTATAAAAATATCACAGTGAAGTAAATGAGGTTACTTCACTGCTGAGTTGCTGACCAGACAGACATGCATCTGTTTGCACGTAATCTCTGAGGAGCTACTTGTTTCCAAAGAAACTATTTTAAAATACCCATGTTCAGTAAGGTGGGGATTTCATAAACAGAAAGGCACTGAAACTTTAGCAAAATTATTTATACATACATACTATGTTTACACACCAAAACAAAATGAACAATGCACCATACACCTAGAGAAGGAAGTGTTGCTTTTACCTTCTCATGCTTAAAATACAGCCTATGAAATGGGAAATAAGAAATAGGTCTTTTGGGAAAGTGGGCCAGCATTGGAAGAAGAATGTGAGAGGCAGAAAAGGTCAGACTTAAGAGGTGTATCAAACACAAACAAAACTATTTCATTACAAGCCCAAACAAAACTTTTTCAGTACAAACACCAAAATGCCTGTAGGTCAACAAAAAACCCCAAAACAAACCAAACCAAACCAAAAACCACACACAAAACACAAACCAAACCAAAACCCCAACACAACAACATTACAAACACTCCTCAGTAAACTGGCTGTATAGCACTTTATCCTGGCAGTTACATATTTTAAAAGGAAAGGACATGTAAATCAGGAGGAGGGAAGGGGAATTTTCCTGTATTCATCTGAAAACACATCCGGAGAGCTTGCCTGCCTTTCAAGCTTCAGCTTGTGGCTAGCATTTCTGTAACATGTATTATGTCTCCAAAGTATTCACATCAGTGAATACTCAACCATGGTCAGCCCAATACTGTTTAATATCTTAAAAAAATAGAAATAACTTTTTGAATTATTTGGACAATGACAAGGAAATAATATGAGTAATGGAGACTTTGAAAGAACTGATGAGTTTTCAAGTGCCTTTAATCTCAATAACAAATGAAACCAGACACACACAGTCTCAAACACCTGCACAGTATTCAGCTTTTCTCAGCACTGTATTTGTTCAGATTTTTAATATATAAACATGCTGATACAACTCAATTGGTACAGTACTGCCTAGAGCTTAAGAGGAATTGTTTAACACTCAAAGTAATCTGGTAGCTCTTTGTAAAAATAGCTTATAAATTATTAAAGAATGACTTGCCCTTTAGTATTAGGGGTTTTGGTGGTGGTGGTTTGCTTTTTTTTTTTTTTAAATTATTGTTTTGAGATTTTTTTAGTGGTTTGTTGATTTTTTTTTTTTCAGATGGTCTGAACAGAATTAGTCTCCTAGTTTTTCCAAGAGCCAAGTTCCCGTTATCACTAATGTGGTCAAAACACATGCAGTATTTCTTTAGAAAACTTTGCTTAAGGCTTAGTAAATCTCTTTCTACTACTATCATAGAGAAATCTAGCACCAATTAGTTCTCCTACCTGCTAGTTTGCTCCTTTTTAAGTTAATAATAGAATCAATGACCATTTTTGCAGTTAAAACTGGCAGCTTCCATCATTTTGAATCAGTTCAAAACCATGATTTCAATATGAAAATAGAACTAATGCAATTATTAATGAGTAATTCCAAATACTGAAAAAACTCCATGTTAAACTATTACTAAAGCTTTGACAGAAATGGACACATACTACAATCAGAGAACAAAATCTTTCTCTTGGTGCAAATAAGTATCATACAGCAACAACTAACTGCCCTTTAGACTAAAATCAGTATTGAGAGAATGAAACTCAAAAGACTTAATTAGTTGTAGGCTAATTAATCACCTCACATTCAGGTGACATATCTCATGAATATTGTTCACAAAACACCTAAGCCCCAAATTTCATCAGAATTTGAAACTCCACCTTTGGCGGCACACAGAAAAACTGGCCAAGGTCTTGAGCAAGCTGCTCTACACCAGCCACAATTTGAGCAGTGTTTTGGCCCAGATGGCTCCTCAGAGTCTCTTTCAACCTGTGCGATCCTATGAATCCATACCTTACAAGTTGCAAGGGAAGGAACAAAGAGAATTAAAAATAAAAAAAAATAAAAACTTCAGGCATAGCCATGCCATGTGATACCTGTCAAGTGAAGCAGTGTTCTTCAGACCAATATCAAAACCAGAGTAGAAAATAAAACCAAAAGCATTAAATATAGCAGTAAAAAAAGCATTGGGGGAGGGGGGAGGGGAGGAGCGGGGGAAGTATACAAAATGTTCCTTCCCCAACTTAAGGATCCAAATACAATTTTGTTTGCTGCCCATCACAATACAACATAAAAACAAAACCTTTAATTTGAAGCCTGCAAATGTGAGTAACAACCACAGTCAGCAAGACTTGTAGTACATGGGCTAAAACCCTCCAAGTTATCTTCTTGAAAAAAGTGAGCTAGAGTCAGAATTTTAACTGCAAGTCATTAAAATTATCAAAATTCAACATCTACTCAGATATTAACATTACTCTTTCAGTGTGCTTTGTTACAAAAGTTATTTGTGATAATTTTGAATAAAAGTGTTCCCCTTGTGTTTATATTCACCTTAGTCCTCCATGTATAACTGCCAGATTTTTTACCTATAACTTAACAATGAAATCATAATTTAAACTCTTGAAAATAAGAAACTATTCTGACCAATAAACACAAGTATTGAAAGAAAAAGCATTCTGGATGGTTTTATCTGAGTATCTGAGAGAATAATAATTTCCCCTCATGTTCAAGTGTATTCTGTTTTTCCAATGAAAACTAATTGAGTAAGAACTGTATCTTAAATAAGAATGACAAAATCATCTGATATGCCAGATATTAAAGTATTCTTTGTAAACTCATTTTTGTTAGTGATTTAAAAGTAGTGGTTTTTGTCTCTATCTTGAATGTATTCTGCCTTATTTTCTTAACCACACAAACATGAAAGCAGTTATCTCCAGGACAAAGTTGTTTTGAAAACTGCAACAGAAGTAATTTTGTTATCTTTCCAATATAGCAGTGATCCTCACATATAAAGAATGTGATACTTTGCAGGATTTCAGGTTTTCTGGATTTCATCTAAGATTTTTTTCTATTCTTTACTTGGTGACCAAATTATTTTGGGACTGATGTAGAACGTGCAACAAGATCTCAACAGATTCAGAGAGTGATGAGTATTCTAATACAGCAGACCATACAGTCTTGACGTACGTTTGCCACACATTTCTATAAATCCTTCTCTTACAGATTTTGTCAGTGCAAAATCTCCAGCTGTGAGCACTGTATCAATATATATATGCAACAGAAGAACTTACAGATTGATTTGTATCCACTCTCCCTTACTTACTAACGTGAGATCTATATTCCTAAGCTATTCCTATTTGTGCTATGGTAGAAAAAGAAACACAAGTAAAAGAAACAACTTCTGCATAGACAAGTCCTATATGTGAGTAACAAAAGTGCTTGTTTGTTTTGGTTTTTGTTGGTTTTTTTTGTTGTGCTTGTCAAACATTTTGTAAGACAATAAAAATCAATTATATACAGAAAAAATGGTTGAGGATTTTTATTTAGATTTCGGGCTTAAGGGGTTAATTTTCTATTGAGGAAAAATACCATCTCTAAGAAACAACTTAATGGAGAACACTGTGAATGAAGATCTTACTTCACTGCAGCTGTGTCAGAACAGCTAATGGCACCATGAGGAGTACAGATCTGGTCTGGGTTTGTCAGGTTTTGATTCAGCATGTGAACCATGATGAAGATTAGACCAAATTGTGTCTGGATCCTGAACTCTGACAGAGCAATATCCTTGGAAAGGGTGTGAAATACCAGAGGAGACACAAACAAAAGCTCTGAAAGCTAGCTAAGTCTGGTTTTCACACCACTGCAACCTTGTTTTAGACTTCAACCAGAAAGCTCTTTTACTTTAAGAGCACACACTTCCAGTATCTTTCTGACCACTACTACCTCAAAACCAAAAAACCTACTTATTTCATACCATGGAGAGAAAGCAAATACTAGGAAAGAAGAATTACTGGGTACATAAAAGGCTGTCCTTTCTGTCTTAGGGGCATTTTATTTGAAAACAGCTTATGTTAAAGTACTAATGTCAAAGTTCCTATACTCAGCTTTGAATTCCTTCAATATGAAATTAACAAAGCAGCTACTAAATTAAATAGAATCTGCTTAATCAGCCTGAAAGATAGTTACAGACTTAAAAACTTTCTTTACAAAGCACACTAACCCTACTTTAAGAATAGTTTCCTCAACTTCTATTGCACATTTCCAAGGTGAAACGTTCCTCTTCTCCCAGGTGAAAAATGGGTATAGAGTTTGAGTCTTTACTTAAATACTGTGCACTTTGCCAGAAAATATTAATTTGAGATTTGAGTCTTGACAGAGCACTAAAATAACTTCTTCCATTCAGACTATTGAGTCTCTTGGGTTTTGGTTTTTTTGTTGTCTTCCCTCACTTTGTGGTAAAAATACCCTTGAAATGAATGCAAGCTGTATACATGGCTTGCAGCATGAGAACATACCAAACTATCCTGTAAACTTTTAATTTTCCAGAAACCAGGGGTTTTTTAATTAAATGCCTGATATTTTGTTACCTTCAATTCCTTGGAAAATAAATAAATAGATAAAAATGTAAGGAATTTCACATCCAGCCTCCTGACCAGGCCACGCAGTTGAAGCTGTGTGTCTAATTCAGCTTTCTGAGACAAGCTGTCTTTGCTGCTGGTGTATCTTCAGCTAAATTTAGCNTTTTTTTTTTTTTTTTTTTTTTTTTTGCACTGCACTATCAAGAGCAGATTTAGTCTGTCTGTAAACAGAGGCACACTTTTCTCCTTCTCCCCCATCACTCACAAGGAGTTAAACTTTGGTGACTCCTTGACTCCTCCCTCCACAGGACTGAAGCACTTTTTATATTTATAGTTTCAATTGAAAACTAAAGTTTGTTTAAAAGAAGTATTTCCCTTTCTAGAGTGTATATATTAAAGCTAGCTACATTTACTCTCCTTGAAAATGTTCATAAGATCTTTACAACTTTAGATTACATTCAAATTTGAAGTATGTTGCAAAACTTAATGGAAAGATCTCAAATCTAATTTCTATAAACCTAATATTAGGAGAGATGACAAATTTAAAACCCATGCACAACAACTCCTGTTCATTTCTGGGAGACCCAAGTAAAAATAAATAAATAAATAACCCCCCCCAAAAGCAGCAACATAATTTGCAGCCTGGAACAATGACCCTATAAGGAAATCTTGAAAGAGTTGGGATTGGTTCTAAATTAAGAAAGGAAAAGAACGGATATAATGGCAGGAATATGTAAAATAACAACCGGCACAAAGCTATTTTTCCTAACAGCTCACTTTCCCTCATACCTCAAAAACAGTAGCACTGGCCAATAAAATTGGAGGAAGAAATTGAAAATTAAACATGCAATGTGTAATTAGCTTGTAAACTGCAACTGACCACAGCTGCAACAGTCTACAATAGACTGTAAAAAACATGATATGCTTATGTAGGAGTTAACAAGAAAACCAACAGCTTCATCATGAAGGAATAAAGTATACATGGAATAAAACCAACTTTCCAAAGTTCACACCAGACCAACTGATATGGTCTAGGACAAACACTCCCATAGGCTGAATGTTCCTTAATAACCCTCTGCATGACTTTTTTTGCATGGTTGAGTTTTGTTTTCTCAGCTAATTTTAATCTTCTCTGTCTATTGCTGATTGCCTTTACACTCAGCATCTGAGATTAAATCATAGAATAGTTAGGGTTGAAAGGACCTTATGATCATCTAGTTCCAATCCCCCTACTATAAGCAGGGACACCCCACACTAAACCATGCCACCCAAGCCTTGAACACTGCCAGGGATGGAGCATTCACAATTTCCCTGGGCAACCCATTCCAGTGCCTCAACACCGTAACAGGAAAGAACTTCTTCCTTATATCCAATCTAAACCTCCCCTGTTTAAGTTTTAACCCCTTACCTCTTGTCCTGCCACTACAGTCCCTAATGAAGAGTCCCTCCCCAGCATCCCTATAGGGCCCCCCTCGGATACTTGGAAGGTTACTATGATGAAGGATGCTATGATGCTATGGACCATTTCCATTCCTGGCCTTCAATCAAAATTCTTCAAAATGTGGAATTTTTAGCTTATTCTTAGCCATGATTGCCACTGGGATTATTTCAGTAAGTATATCTTATTTATCTTTTGCGCAGGCATGAAAACAGGAATTTCATTTTTAGCTCTAGTAAATGAAAAAAAAAAAAAACAACTTTCAGAACATTTCATTCTTCCTGCGATTAAATGATGAAAACAGAACTAAAATGTGACTCTCAAGATCGTGTGCTATTGGCAGTGCTACTTCCTACTTTAAGAATGAGATTTCAAAAGCTTAGTGATCATTTCCATGCTGAAAACCCCGAACAGTTTGAAAACTTAAATAGCCTTTTGTGACCCTACCATCAGTACACTAAAATCTCGAACTCTTTACAGACACTGCACCATTTCCTTTCATCTCCTGTTTATGTATTTGAAAGGATAAGAGATATTTTTGGTCAAAAGAGTAGTCTTGTCAAGAATTCGAATATTTCTCCCAATTTCTGCTTTCCTAGTGAAATGAGAAGCCCTGAAAATAAATTTTTAAACTATGTGATTTCAAAAACAAATGTCAGAAATGTACTTAAAACCCACTTGCACCAAGCTTTGAAGCTCTTAAAAACTGAGAGTTGTATTCTTTTTTAATTTTCAGTGATGTCTGAACTTAGTTTCAGGCTTTTAAGGGAAGCCTTACTTAAACTATAAAGGATCACCCATGCATAATCTAAAAGGATCTATAGAGCAGGTACAAAGGAAATTGTGTACTTGTATACATACTGTTGATCTTCATGCACATTTATCCTGCAGCATAATGTTAAAATAAGTGACAACTGAAGAGATTTGGAAAAAAATTACAAAAATCAAAATTATAAAAATAAAGAGTTCCAATATGTTGTCAATCACTTTCTAACAGTGAAATTTCAAATAGATGAACTTTATGGTATTTCTAGTTCTCACATTTAATGAGTAAAAATACAAAATACTTAGTTTAATATACTTTGGAGAAACGATTTTACAATATGTAAATAAGAATAATATGGGCAGCCTTCCTATTTCAGTTAAAATGAGACCACTTTATTAACAAAAGGCCAACCCACAATTGCTAAACATTATGACTCCAATTAGATCACAAATATAAAACCTAAACAGAAAAGCAAACATGCAAAAAGGAGAATCGAATCTTACCCATTCTTGAAATATAAAACATGTGCTCTTTGAAGTCCTGTTTCCAGGAAAAAACCAAGTTCTTGTTCATGCGTAGTGGGCCCTGGCTTAGGGCTTCTGTTTTGTATATTGGCATTAATTACCTAAATGGAAAAAAAAAAAAAAATTAGAAAAAAGAAAAATCAAGTTTTGTGGACTTTTACACAGAGATAATATTTAATGTTGGAGAAATCGTCTTCATTTGTAGATGATGCCTAGTAGACTATTTCTTGGCTATTCTCTTAAAGGTGATTTTTTCACCAAGCAGAAATGCTACTAAGGAAAATTTCACAATAATGCCTCAGAATATTTTGTGAGGAATAGTATACAAAAAATAAGTATCTGAAATGGCATGTTTGTAATTAATCAATAGCAGCAGGTGATGGTACTCAAAATCTAAACCTCTGTTAGGTAAACAAAGACTGCTGCAGAAAGCACTAAGAGGGTTAAAAGTGATCTCCAGAGTGATTAGAAAAAATTAATTAGAAATAACTTCATTTATATCACATCAACATTAAAAATATCTCTCAAAATGGAGAGCTATCAGCTTTAATTTGCCATCATATTCACCACACAGTCTACCAGCCACTAAAAGTCAGTAACAAAACAAAAAGCCCAAAAGAAAAAACCCTCAGAAAATAAATATGTTTATCTATTTAAAAAGCACTGTGACTTACTTTTCTTTCCCCATCTCATCAAAGTTTTCTTTCCGTTTCCTTCTGTTTGTGTGTTCCTAACTGATTCCAATAACCCCCTTCAAAAACAGCTGTCAAAGTACAAGCCTGGGTCTTACAAGCAATAGGTGTATTAAAAGAGGGTCAGATTAATATTGCTAGCTTGTTTCAATTCTAATAGTATTACCAAGCCAAAGAATAGAGCCCCAAGTGTATTGTATTTTGTCCAGATATATCTCAAAGTCTAAATAAAATGCAATAGTATGTAACTCCTAGAAACAAATTTTCTTTTATTAAAAAAAAAAAAAAAAAAAAAAAAAAAAGAAAACAATGGAANAGGATCAGCTGTTAGATGCTGTGATTAATGATGACAAAACAATTAAAAAAAAATAAAAAAAAATTAAAATCCAAAAAAAAAATTTTTTTTTATAAAAAAAAAAAAAAACCAAAAAAAAAACAACAAAGCATTTGTAGCAGTGGTAAGCTTTAACTGTTAAGTGGTAAGAAACAGAAGACAAGGTTAATGGTGTAAATGAAAATAAGAGGAGGAAATAAAATAGCCTATGTATCCCTCTGAATTCAGATAAAGCCTGAAGCTTTTAAATCACAGAGCATTATGCTGTTTACAAATAAACTGCCTAACTTGAAATTTCCGTAATTCATAATCCATAACTTAGAAAATGGGAAGAAAAGTAAAAACAATCACTTGCCTAATATTCCGCAGAGCTGTAAGTTGTATGTTGTCTAACATTACGAAGCCCATATACGCTTTCATCAATAAAAAACAGATCTCCTACATATCTAGTACCTCTGATTTTAACAGTATCTGTAGTTGCATACATACAGCGAGTAATATATTAATGAGATAAAGTGAAAAATCAGACATCAAGTCCAAGAATACTGTCCTCATCCCATTTACAAAACTATTAAGATTTATCTGAAGTTCATCTATGTTTTAAAATCATATGTTTATCTGGCTATTATATCTGCTGATTTTTTCCTTGTCATAGGATTTGGCCTATTAGTTGAAGCAATCATACTTTCAGACGCTGTTCTGGACTCACCAACAATACCTCAAGTGTCTTGCTGATAGGTACAATGTTATTTCAGAATGTTACTGCCAAGTAGTTTTATAGAAGAGGATTTAAAAACAGTTAAGTTATTGGCTCCAAATAAGAAACAAGATCAATTTTCAATCTTCATAGCTTCATTCTCAATTGACTTCTTTTTAAGAATTACCTGAAAATGCTAGTGAATGTATGCAAACAATGTACGTATTCTGACGTGTATTTGAAAGACACCATAATCTCATTTTCACACAGGGTAAGAAGAGGCCACAGATGAGTATCTTGAATATACATGGCAGTTCAGAGGAGCTCTGTCCATTTTTAGACTACTAGCACTAATTTTTAAGAGGTGAGAATGAGAGAACATTCAGAAGGACAGCTACCAGACATCCATTAAGTCACACTAACTTATTCTGCAATTGTAAATGTGTGTTGAAGTCATAAGAAAAACCATATCAGATGTCTTTTATTTTTATTGAGTTGAATTGAGCTACCAAAATGCCCCCTAACACCACATCAGTGAAAAATGAGCCACACAATTCTTCAGTTAAGCAAATCATCCCAGCTTACCCTTTCTATCTCCTGAAGATAAAGAAGAGCAATATCCCCAGCCTTCTCATAGCAAGTAACGATTTCCTGTTCGCGGTCCACATGGAGGTTGCTGGCTGAAGAAGAAATTGGCAACTTCTCAAGACAGAGACCTGGGCAGGGAGAGAATAAATAAATAAAATTTCAAATGAAGTGTTGAAAAAATAACGTCATATAGTAGTACACCTAAAGATTAGGACAGGCTAAGCCTCTTTGATCAGGAGAAGAAATAAATTAAAAAGAAAAATTACAAAAACTTGAAGGTATGGTCCTCTGATACAGACACTAATAGACATATAACTAACAGTGACTAACCTTAATAATTATAAAACCAGAAGCAGCATTGTTTTAAGTGATTTTAATTTAAAAGACATTATGACAGTCTACCACAAAAAAGTCTAGTGTCTTTCTATACCAGTTTTAAATTACTGAATATCTCTTCACTTTTCCAGAGCGATCACAGAAACTGAGGTAGGGTGAAGAAGGTTACTCAAGGTAACATGTCCAATTCTCCCTTATTTCTCTTTGCATGCTTCCTTGTCAGGTAATCATTTTTGTCTCCTCCGGACACTAACTGATTACCTCTGTTCTGACTAACTGTGCCAAAACTGGATACACACCACCAGTCGAGGTCTCAAGAGCACGGAGCAGAGAAGGTTCCTCATTTTGATACTGGACACTTAAAAATAAAAATACAGATGAGGAGAACTTTATTTAGTGCCTTCCCTTACATATTAGTAAAACGTTCTCTTCTGTTTATGATCTGTAACAGATTAACAGATCATATTCTGCAGGCCAACTGCCTCATCAATTACCCCATCTTGTATTTATTTGAACAATAATTTGTATTGAAATAAAGCACTTTCTACATTTTCTTAAGCAATTTACTCCAGGTCATTCTTCCAGCTTGTCAGCAGCAAATGTTGATGCTAAAGTGCCTTCAACTGCACACACACTAATGTAATGCAACTATAACCAAAACCAACAACAAAACACAGTTACGTATTGCACAGATGTCTGTAGAAAGCCAGGTAGTGCAAAATCCTAGTTTGGAGACTAGTTTATCAAAAGATTTCTGTCCATCAATACTGTAAGGTGGGCACAGTATTCTTTATTGAAATTATATGAGTTTTCTTACTAAAACAACTCGGGAAGACACAGCCATGGAAGCTGGAATTTGTTTATTAATAAACTCAGAACTATGCAATATTTATGACCTCCAGATTCTTTTAAAATGTCCATTAAGTTCCAATATCTCCCTGTAGAAGTACAATTGACCTGCATTAAAAAAAAAAAATTCAAGCCGTATTTCTGGCTTGAGAGGATGCCTTAAGGGTTTGTTGGCCACTTTTACCCTTCAATTCACCCTTTCACCAGTACAATCAACATGCATTCTACAGCTCTATTTGCTAGATGTACATTAAGCACACAATCCTGACTCCAGTACTAACTGCTCTGCTAAAGACAAAATAAAATCCAATATACTTTTCAAAACACACATCCTAAAGTGCAACAAACACGCAAACCTGCCTGGCCTGAGTACAACAGACACGTTTTGTGTTTTACCTAACATGTCTCTAAAAATTAACTGTATTTGAAAATAGTCTGGAGTAGCCTATGCTAATCTGTTTCCTTTCATATTTTCAGTCAAAAAGCAAATATCAAAGAGGCTTTTTGCTAACTGTAAATCATAGACCTAAAAGCAGCAAGATTAAACTACAGAAAAAAGGTCAGTTATTCTGCTACTGTAGTATGCTTGAATGGACCTTCTGATAAGATCTAAATGCAGTGTTAATGCTGGATAGAAAGTTTGCCATGTTCCACACAAAAAATTCCAAACTGACTTAGAGATGGCCACAAAATACAATAAATGAGCTGCAGTAAAAATGTCAAATGATTGAAAGCATGAGATAGTTGGTAAGCGGATCACTCCTCCCCACCCCTTCTCTTCCATGACATGAACAGCCAGTGCCCCACAGTAATCCTCCACTACATGAAACATATTACTCAACTGGCTATTTGTAGAATTGACTTGGATTTATTATTTCTATTTTTATGCCTTATGTACACAACTATAATCTTTTTAATCTGAAAAACTCACTATAAGAACATTCTCTCATTTTAGCTGACAATTTTCTTTAAGATACAATCTGGGAAAGTATATACATTTTAAACACACAATGATTTGGAGTAGGAATTTCATTTGGAGAACTATCCTGTACTGACCACGTAACAGGCTGGCTTGGACACTGTATTTGTTTTGATGACAGAAGGAATAATTACAATTTACTACTGTATGAAAAACTAAAACATATCAATTAGAAGAAAACCCCGGAAAAAATTATGATTTCTGTAATAAGTTAAAACTAGAAATCCTCCGGACTACCTGTTCAATTTCTTCTTAAATACAGATGAAATTTAAGAAATAATGTATTAAAGTACATAAAAGTATCATTCAATTTTACATAGATATAAGTAGCAACACAACAATGACAACCATATAATATACTGCCTTCAGATATTTGGGAAAACAGGTACATGTTACAGCTACAAAATATTGCATTTGTTGTAAAGGTCATAGTTGTTGGCTTGTTTAACTTTTAGTGGTTATTTTGTTTTATTCTGCATTCAAGAATATCACATCAATTGATACGATGACTTTGATATTCACAGCTTTTAAGTTTAAGTCTCCAGTCAAAAACACCTTCAAGTAAAAGCTTCCAATAAACTGGGTCAGATTTATTTTGGGAAGACACTTATCTCATACATATCTAGTCCTGATATCAAGCAAGCTGACTCCTGAGGGGAAAAGAAGGTGAGAAGCAGTGAAATGAATTCCAGCGTGTACTAGTTAAGCTCACATTTTGCAAAGTAAATCTGAGTTGTCAGAAGAGCAAAACAGCAACAAACAGTATTTGTACAACAAACGAGTATGCCTGATACTTAAATTACATGATAGCCTGGAAGGTTTTTTTAAATCTTAAAAAAACTTTATAAATTATCCATATTTCGTAAAAGATTCAAAAAGCAAACCGTAGATGGTTTTATCACTTATTCCAAGTGGCATTCTCATGTCTATCACCTCAGATCAGTGGCCAAGTTTATGCCAAGTTAATGAATTAATTTTTTACAAATACGGGAGCAGACCAGCCCTACCACAACATACGCGCATACTGACCACTACCCAAAAAAAAATACCTCAGCAAGAACAAGTAACAAACAGTTTTTAAGAAATCCCCATTAATATATTTGCTTATTCTTACCATTTTTATGTTAGAGGATAATGACAGTGATTACTTTCTATCACAGTTCAGTTCAGATCTTTGCCAAGTATTTCTACCACCCAGACAACTACTGAGACCATTAAAACAAACAAACAAAAAAACCCCCACACAAGGCTGANATTAATATATTTGCTTATTCTTACCATTTTTATGTTAGAGGATAATGACAGTGATTACTTTCTATCACAGTTCAGTTCAGATCTTTGCCAAGTATTTCTACCACCCAGACAACTACTGAGACCATTAAAACAAACAAACAAAAAAACCCCCACACAAGGCTGAGAAAAGTCTGTCACATTTACTGCATTGTATATCTGAGGATTTTCCATGATGCCAGCCAGTACCTTGTTTGTATAAATTTTAGAGACCACAAATAACAATAGACCCATGGTTTATCTCCTGTTTTCTGTAGATGAGCCAAAGGACAGAGAAAAAACAGTGAAAGGTTATTTATACTTAAGTATAAGAAACATGCATTTGCAAGAAAGGAACAGTTGCATCAATAGATAGAGATTTCTGGGTTTGCTTCCTGTTTTCCTTATACGGACAAATAAAAGCCAAGCATATTTGAGTACACAGCACTTATTTTTCCCTATACAATGTACAAAACAACACTGTTAAGTTTTCCAAGCTAAAAACACACAAAATAACTCACTTTCATCTCCTTTTAAAAAATACTCTGGATTTAGCTTATATATTTAGAACAAACATTAACATGGACTATGGCAAACGTTAGTAATTTCAAAAAAGGAACTGAAACAAACTGAGTTACTGCTATCAAAGAACTCCCACAGTTTATTTCTGAGCTTCGAACAAGCACTGCTAACCTCACTGAAGGGAAGGACCTATTTATAGAAGTCCTCAAGATTGTGATTTTCTTCCAGAGAACTTTTTTAGAAAGCAAAGCATGAATGCTTTTCATTTTCAATTCCCTACAGGTGTTTGCAAAGTAATTATTACAACAGAAAGGAGGAAAAGTAAGAATGGAGAGTAGGGAAATATATTTATAATGAACTACTACTTACTTTCACAGTTACTGCAGATAAAGGCAATTCCTACTATTTCTTTAGGCAAGCTAAGGAAACACTAACAAATTCTTTGACTTTTCAAGTATCTTGGGTTGCCCATCCCCCCATGCCAAGACATAAGAAAAAAGGTCTCCCACAGCTGTCAGAAGGCAGGACCTCCACTATGGTTAGTTTCAAACTGAATTGGCTTTCTTGAAAAGGCATCAGAAAGAAGTTTAACATCCCTTTCTCTCAGCATACTTAAATTTTAGGGAAGCTGCTCTGACCAGCCACTCTTTCAAACACAGACTACTTTGAGAAAATTAAATTCCATTCAAGATGACACTCAGAACAACAGAAACATTACTTTCCAGAGCTGAAGATGGCATTTTATTGTGTATACTCATACTGCAATGTCATTTCATTACCAGGACTTTTCTAATGCCATAGTTATGCTAGTGCTTCTAAGTGTCTTGAAGATTCTCAAAGTAAAAAACAAAACAAAACCTAACAATATTTTGTGATTTCTTGAAATAATAAGAAACAATTGGTTGCACTTTTCCTCTCAATGTGATGGCATTCAAGTCTTAATATCTTCTGAAGAGTACAATAGTCTTTCACAATTATTTTTAAAATTTAGAGAGACCAGTATTTTCACATGTGCACTTATATCTGAAGAACCATGTGCCAGACAATTCTAGCTTTACAGTACAGCCTTTTGAAAGACAAGCACCTTCTAGAGGTACTGAAAAAGCTCAAACTAGAGCTAAAAGGAGTGAATGGGACTGATAATTGTAGATGCTGAAGTGAGCGAATCTCTCAGATGAAGCCTCCCCAGAGCAGAATTGCTACACACCAGTATAAGGAGTAGACATCAAGGAAGCTGTCCTCTCAGGAGAAAGGAGATAGGTTAACTATGGAATTTAAGGTATTTTGCTGTAAATTGTCAGGATTGTTCCTACAAGAACCTCTGAGGAAAAAAGACCAGGCTCCACTGTGACACCAGTTCTTCCTGTGTCATAAGAAAAAAGGCCAGAATCACTAATCTTTCACTTTGGCCCGTATTTTCTTCCTCTCCTCACTCTTGCAAAGGCAAGATCCTGAAGAAATTCTAGAGATTTGAAAGAAACTAAGAACTAGAAAAACACTAATGTCCTAAAGAAGCCTATTTTAATACAAAATATATTGTTTTCATTCAGTGTTTGGACTTCAAATACCAGAGCTAAAAGCAGAACTGTGACAAGCAGGACAAACTCCTGGGCTCCCCCCAGTCCCTGCTCAGGCAGGGCAGAAGTCATAAAAACAGACTGGGGAAAGACAAGCTTTAACAAAGTTTGAATTATCTATGGCACTGGCTACCTAGCTGTGGCCTGCAAACTGCCTCCTAACGGCTGCAACATTTGCATAGCAATACAGGAGGAGGGAACTGGAGTTGAATTCTTGACCCATTGCCTAATGAGGCTAGAGATCCCCAGCATAATTACTAAAACAGCTTTCATTTAGCATTCTTCAGTCAAGGGCTGTTTGGTGTTTGTTGACACAAGCTAGCAGCATACAAGATCCCATTACAATCATATGTGCTTAAAGTTAAGCGCAGCATCTTTTGCTAACTGCACAGTAGCAATCCACATGCACCTGACACTTCCACTGAACTTAATGAGTATTTACATGTTTCTGTAAATAGAAATAATTAATAGCCAATCATTTCACTTGGTAAATACAACATTAAATTTGAATATGGGTCAGCAGCAGTAAAGACAGTCTCACCTTTCTCAACATACATCATCTAAATATAAACACAGTTACTTGAACAGGTAATATGAGACGTAAAATGGCCTACAGGAATAAGGCTACAATCCTGTAATGTCACAGTCTGATTTATAGATGACAACCGCAAAATATTTAACAAGAATTTGTTACTGTAATACAACACAGCCATCTTGACAGATACGTGGAGTAATCTACTAATGTTTACACTGTATTAAATATAAATTCAATTTCTTTACTAAAATCAAGTTTACAAAGTTGCAGACTTTAAGAAATACCAGACCTATATATTGCTATGTTCATCTATGAGCATTTGCAAAAAGATTCACTAACTTGTAATACCAAATATTATAAATTCATTTTTCAATTCTGTTTTCTGACTTATGCGGCAGTATCGGAATCATGTTCAATAAGTTTATTTCCTAGATAAATACATGCTTGTTGTTTCAGAGTTACTGACACGTCCCCAAATTAACACCTCAATATCCCACTGCGCACGCATCTCATCTTTGCTTCCATAAGCAAACAGAAATTGCTTTGAAACATAGCAGATATTGCCATGCACAGTATTTGAATAATGCCTATGTGTGGTTTCCAGTATCTTATCTCATTAGTATGCTGCTGAAAACTTGCAAAAAATTAATTGTCCTGCTCCCAGAGGCCATATCCCTAGGAGAATATTAGCTTCAGCCATTATTAAAATGGATTCTAAATATAGGCTTCTGAATGGTAACAGCATTTTTTCTGGTTGGTCTTGTAAGGAAGGGAAGTAGGAAAAATTGGAGCTAGCTACACAAGCACAACATGAAAAAAATGGAGGGGGAAGCTAGCCATATACAATCTTCAATTACTTCTTTACAGATTCCTAACTTACCTTATTTCAATTCTTGGCAAGTTAAAATTTTCCTTAGTGTCAGAACAGAGCATTGCCAATTAAACAGATCCAGTGAAGAAAAGAAACAAATGGATACTGAAAAGACAAAATTAACCTCTTATAACAAAGGAACCTGCTACTTAGGAGACAGTCATAAGAAGGATATGGACTTGTTGGAGCAGGTCAGGGGAGGGCCATGAGGATTATCAGAGGGCTGAAGCACCTCTCCTAAGGAGACAGTCTGAGAGGGTTCGGTTTGTTCAGCCTGGAGAAGAGAAGGCTCTGGGGAGACCTTAGACCAGCTTCCAGTGCCTAAAGAGGGCCTACAAGAAATCTGGAGAGAGACTTCTGACATGGGCACATAGTGATAGGACAAAGGGGAACGGCTTTAAACTGACAGAGGGTAGATTCAGATTACACATTGGAAAGATATTTTGTACTGTGAGGGTGGTGAGGTGCTGGCACAGGTTGCTCAGAGAAGCTGTGGCTGCCCCATCCTTGGCAGTGTTCAAGGCCAGGTTTGATGGGGCTTTGAGCAACCTGGTCTAGTGGGAGGTGTGCCTGCCTATAGCAGAGAGGTTGGAACCAGTTGATCTTAAAGGTCCCTCCAACCCAAACTATTCTGTGATTCTATGATTCCCTAAGCAGATACTTAAATATCAACTAATGCAGCCAGAAATACACAAATCCCCCTACATTATGCTTTAAACCAAGATTTGCCAACACAATCTCAAGACTGTCCTTTTCTCTTCCTCCCCCTGCCTCATTTCTTAACTTTGTCCTTGCTGTGTAAAACAACTCTAACAACTGGGACCAATGTCCAAGCTACATCTGTGGCAAAAGAAAAAGGAAAAAAATCTGCTTTTACTGTGCTGCTTCTTTAAACTGCAGATTAAGCCAGTAGGTCACAGGAGTGGACCTACCCCTAAGTGCTACTATAGAAAAATGAAGGGCAACAGCTTCTGGGACCTGGTGCCAGCAACATTATTACACCTGCTTTCCAGCTAACACTTTGTGACCACAGTCATACAAACCTGCCCATCTCTCCTCAGCAATGTCCTCCTTTTATGTCCATCTTTCTTCCCCTCATGACACACTCTCGAAATAAGCTGGCACCTCCAAACATAGACATTTTACTTCAGAAAACTGCTCATCAGATGTTTTTCCTCTGCTATAGTGGCAAATGTAATTAAAAGCAGATGGGGGAAAAACTAACCAATGGATTCAAACAAGTAGTCTCTTGTTTTCACCTATTGATTTGAAAAGCTCCATCTTTTCATTTCAATGTTTTATATGACATTTGCCCCACTTGGTTTCTTCAAGTAGGTCTGAATCAAAGAAAATTCTTTATTTAATATCAAAACTATGATTATATTAATACTATATCCCACAAAACACCTTCTACCATACACATACAAAGTCATTACTCAGAAGCACTGCATCAAAATCAGGTATTTTCTTAAAGTAAAGAATACACTAGATCTAATCTAGAACTGTGTTCTAAGGGTACACACACCAAAACAATAAAAAATAAAATAAAATAAAATCAGTGGAAGGTCAAAACTGTATGCTTGGCCATGAAGTTAACCACGTAAGAAAACATCATCCTCCACTGCACATCTCACTTTGACTTGAGAATTTGAGGGAATGGTGGAGAAAGCCAGGAACATGCTGGAATTACACTACGTTATGTGTACTATGTGGAAGTTACCTCCTAACAACTTTTGCATGAGGGATATCTAAAGTATGCTGAGCGCTGACCTATGATATTCAAGCTTCTGAGGCTTTGCCTCATGCACATTCATATGGCTGGTCTGCTGGCTTAATGGACACAGCAGCAGACAACTTTTCAGCAGACCACTCCTGCATCTTCTTCTACTCAAGGTAAAGCATCACTACTAGCAGCCAGAGGAAAACAAACAAAAACCCAAACCAAACCAAACCTCAAACACAAAAAAGCCCCACAAACAAAACCACCACCACCACTAAAACTGAAACAAGCACACAAAACCCCAAACTTGTCTCATTTCCTAACTTTCTTTCCAAACTTCTTTTTTTTTTTCCCAAAATTATAATCAACTGGCCATGAGTTTTTCTTGGTGTGATAATATACAACAGTGTCTTTATTACCACACTAACAATTTTGAACATTTTCTCTGGGAGAAGCAACAGACAGCAACTGCTTTCCAGCACTGCTCCGGCACTGTGGCCTTGTGGTTCCCTGCACATCACAGGCTGGCAATGAGCTGTGTGTAAAGGAAATGGGAAACTTTTCAAAAGTAAGTTGATGGGATTTTCTTAGAATTTCATAGAAATTTTACAATGTTGCATTTTGACAAAGCTATCAAGAAAATTTCTTTGGAGGATTTTAAGCAGCATTTCACTAACCAGACATTTACAAGAAAAGAATAACAGTCATTTAATCTTCTTTGCTGGGTTTTGAAAGCCTTTGAACCATTTGTTTGGCTTACTATCATTCCATATTATGCCCCTCACTTACATTCTTCTGAATATGCTGTCCTCACATAAAGCTATAAACAGCACAGAGAATTAGAAGCATTCTTATTTATGTAATTAAAAAATATTGTAAGTGCACTGCAGGCAGTAGATGACTTCAGTTCTTTGGTTTAATGACAAAGTTATTCCAAGTTGAAGACTGCAGGGGTCCAAAGACATTAAATTTCATATTCTGGAATATCATAATGATGACTTTTTTAACAAAGACTATTGTAATTTAATGAACATTTTGCAGTGAGATTTACAAACAGCCTTGACAGATAATGCATTCAGACACACTCACTTTGGAGAGTCTGAAGAGGCAGTCAGAATACTCCTCTTTTGATCTTTGTCACATCTATTTTCTAACAACATGAATAAATACAGAATTATATTTATATATGTGCACATACACATATATATATACACACATACATAAATATATACACACCCTCCACAGTAGAGCAAGTGTTTGGAGATCTCACTTCCCCTGCCATGTTCTGATTCTATCTTTTCTCCCCACAATTGTCACTATTGCTGTTTCTATCCTTCTTTCCAGACATCAGTAGATAAAATTCCAGCAATATTTTAGCTTGAACCTGACCTGGAACCTATTTTTTGCACTTTGTTGCATCCATACACATATGCTGAATCTTCCTTTGCTGTGAAGAACAGAAAGACATACTTTGTATGTTCCGCAAGCAACAGCAAGATGGGACATATGGGAAGCAGGTCATTTCTAAGAGCTTCTTGTGAACTGTTAACTGCCTAGAGCTACAGCATAACATGCTCTCTTAGGACCCTGAAACAACTATGTAAGTACAAGCATGTCAACTCAAGCATCCCACTCAATCTGTCACTTCTAAGGTTATAGAATGAAATCTCAGAGTGAAGAGGTAAGCACATGGAGGTGGTCGCACCTTAACTAAGAAAAAAAAAAAGACGGCTACTAAAAACTGCCGTTAGTTATTTGCCCTATGCCTTTGTCAGAGGTAAGTACATCAGTTTCAGACCACTACCCAACAGCATACAAGACTGCAAATTTACTGGAATTGTCTTTGCCCCAAACTGAATTGAAACTGGGCAACAAAAATCAAGTAACTTCAATTGTCACTGTGCAGGTGGGCACACTGAATACAGCAGCCAGGCTCATGTTTGCCAACTGGCAGCACAAATAGTGCCTCACTGCTTAAAAACATAGTGCTAAGTTCAGAACTGCTAAAGAAATAAAATCTAAATACCCAGAAGAATTTTATCTTTACATAATCAGGTTATCCTTGAACTTGCAAGAAGAAACACAAACCCGAGGGAAGCACAAAACCCAGTAAGAATAACTTGTATTTAGCTGGGTAATAACTACAAGCCTCGATCACATCCAAAGAGACTCTTAATCAGACTGAAAAGTTTAATAGTCCACTCTCACAATAAGAAAGAAGAAACTCCTGCAGAAGGGGAAAGAGAGTGAGAATTAATTGTACATTAATTATATGGGTAGAAATATACACTGTTTAGCTATCAATTACTCTAAATCTATATAGACTTCAAATACTAAGTTAAGATTGCTCTATGACTGCTACTCCATGCTAGAATACATGAAAACACTCTTGCAACCTGCTACCATGGGAAGAAAGGATATTAAATCTTCCATTCAAACTGGAAACGTAATCACAAAAAAAGACGATTATGAACGCTAACAGAACAACAAATCCTCAATGGTTTGCCCAGTTTGCTCATATAAACTGGTAGGCAGTCACCTAGTAGAAGTGACCAAACAAATGAAGTCTGATCAAGATTAGATGAAGCTTTATATGACATTTAAATGTTTAAGCATAACATTTGAAATCATAAGCAAAAATTGCTCTGTGTCGTGGGAGAAGACATGCCCATTTTCTTCTCCTTTTTTTTAATAAACTGAACCTACAGAATATTCAAGGGTAGGAAAGATACACATTTTACTATTTTCTAAAAACTATTTTTACATTAAATAAAATCAGTATTACTAATCCTTCCTGCAAAACTGATGCCTTCATGTTTCAATTTTTATATATCCTTATGAGGTCAAATAAAAACAAGCCAGAAGAGCTGAGCTCTGGGAAAAGGTTCAATTAAATTACAGGGATTCCTTGGAGATATAAGCAAACTCAGGTATTTAAAGTTGATCATGTCCAAGATAGCATTTCCATGGAAGAACATGACAAATTCATCAGATACCCTCATAGATTATTAAAAAAAAAAAAAAAAA
>NDXB01015026.1:40339-79769 GCA_002631895.1 Agapornis roseicollis | reverse complement strand
GAATTTTAAAAAAAAAAAAAAAAAAAAAAAAATTCACATTATTATACTGGAAAGAGTAATCTTACCTTTAGTAGAATATGCTTCAGCAATCATCCGCAGCCTATATGGTGGCACTGCAGTTAGCTGCAAGTCATCAACTCCAACTCTGGCATATGTGTTCAGAGCTTCTTTGTAATCACCTTCCACATAGTTTAATTTGGCCATAATTAGGTTAGCTTCTTGTAGGAATTCTGGCTAGAAGGAAGAGGAATAGAGAGGGTTTTTTTTTCCTGATAGAACACACCCAATTCTTGATGATAACTATTAGGTCTGTTTTCTGTATATATTCACTGTGAAGTATCCCTCAGGATATTTCTTGCAACAGAGCAAACCAACAAAATTCTATCCTCATGTAATATTTGGGAAGCTTGGGTAACGGGTGAAACCACAAAATCTCACTCCACCAAGCTACTGAAAAGTAGTCATTTTATATACTCACATGTTAATTTACACATACATCAGAAATACCTCTAAGTCAGAATCCAGCTTTTCCCTGTAACAAAACTATTTAAAAGTAAACCCATCATTACAACCCCTCCAATGAGATTTTCTAACACCACAAGAACAGTGGAAAATAACACAGCATCAAAATTTCATTATATCTGTTCCACGCCCTATATATTTAATTCACATGATTTCAAACTGTCAGGACAGAATAAATGTCTCAGAAAAAAGACCCAAAAAACCAAAAACACATAAAAAAAAAACCACCAACCCCCCCTCCCCCCCCAAAAAAAAAAAAAAAAACCCAAAAAACCAAAAACACATAAAAAAAAAACAAACACAACCACAACAACAAAAAAAAAAAAAACAAGAAAAAAAAAAAAAAAAACCCAAAAAACCAAAAACACATAAAAAAAAAACAAACACAACCACAACAACAAAAAAAAAAAAAACAAGAAAAAAAAAAAAAAAAACCCCCCCCCCCCCCCCCAAAAAAAAAAAACCAAACAAACAAAACCCCAAACATAAAACCAAAAAACGATTTGTGGAAGAATGAAGAAAGAAAAGGAAGAGAAATTAATATTCCCACAAATCACAGAAAATAAAACATTACAGATGACTGTAAAACAAGGTTCTTTTGAGCTCACAAAAGATGGACACTGAGTACAGAAAGGATAAGCTGATGCAGCAGCTACAACAATACTTAAGTACAAGATGGGCCAGAAAAGTTAAGAACATCAAAATGCTATGGCAGAACATGCTCTCAAGTATTAACCTCACTTTTTGCACCCACAAACATAACTTAAGGAACCTTTTCTGAATATTTCAAACTACTATAGAAATCTGTGACGTATTCTGTGGTTTTATACTTCTATTTAATGCACTACAGAGAAAAATATAGTTATATACTCCAAGAAAAACTTCAACAAAACAGGCTTGAAGTGCTTCACTTAAGCATCCAGAAGTCAATAACAATTTGCTTATTCTTCTAAAGGAAAAATAGTTGAGAAGTTTAGCTGAATAAAAGCCCACAAAGACACAAAGAGCCATGAAATAGCATAGTGCTGATGATCTTCTGGGAACGGCAATGATATTATGAGATATTAAACACAAGCACTTTGCACATTTTTCTCCATGATCAGCAGAGTCCTCCAATCAATTTCAGCTTTTTTAATACCTGTTTAGACTGACACATACCTTTAGGTTTCCCCTATCAAGTGCTGCCGTGAGATGTTTCCTGACCTCAGTCAGCTTTGGCCCTGGCCCCCGTGGACTACTACTCTGTTTAAGAGCATTTTCCTTCAAAAACAGTTCAAGTTTGGACTCCCCAAGGAGAAGCTCTGCCATGTCATCTGTAAATAAAAAAAATCACATGAAATATTAGAAATCATTTTTTGTTAGTAACATTTCAGTGGAAGCAGCTTTTGCCTGAATTCAGATTTAACAAAAGACAAAGGCACTTTGTTTTACCTCTCAATTTATCTTTTACCTGTGTAATTCATTGCAGAATCAAGTCTTCTGTTTTATAATGAATTAGAACATTAACTTGGAGTCAGTATTTTCCCCTTCCTCCTTAAAAAGCAACACTTAACTCAAAAGCCTTATGTAGCTTTCTGAACATGACAAGATACACTTCTGAAACTCACTTTATCAGAAAAAAAAAAGTTTTTTTAAGAAAACACCTATTTTAGTTTCAAATATGGATACTGGATTCAAATACAGTTTCAAATATGAATATTGGATTCCTTTATGCAACTAGTTTTAACTTACATGTCCCTCACAATGTCTTTGATCAGCAACTGTATCTCAGCTGCAAGAATGTAGATAGCATTTGGAGCTTGCTAAGGCTTAAACCATCCCAAGTCTTCAGGATGAAAGCCCATTTCTCATCTTTCTCACTATTTCTTAGGAGGCTTACCACCACTTCTCAGGTATGAAGGCAGAACATAACACCAGGATGCCCAGTGAAGCTGCAGGTAGCATGTTTGCTGAAATTCAGGAACCTGGTCATCCTCTACCTTGCCCTTACCAGGACCATGAAAACCATTTTACTGAAACATGTTGAGTACTTCCTCTAGTGAGGAGACAGCTGCAAACATCATCACCTGGCTGTCTGGGACTTGACAAGACCAGGTCATGTCTGCAAACAACATCAGAATAACCCCCCAAAAAAACATAACAATAAATAAAATAATTTTAAAAAGCAGAAAGGCAAAAAGCTAATAATCAGGAAAGTGCTCAGCACCCTATAACTTTTAGGACTGTGTCATTGTGGGTTATGGAAATGGACAGAAAGACCAGGACATGCAGAAGTCAGTGTTACTTCCTCAGAAGTATAAATGTGTCATCATTATTTCACCTTTAAAGTACAGCAAGTTTCTGTCTCATGTCAGCTGGACTAGTATATGAGCCATGTAGAATGCCATTATACAGTAAACTGTAAGGACCAGTTCTGTAATGTGTCCTATCGAGTAGAAAGACAAAACCCTAGAATACCCTTTTTCCCTTAAAACCTCCAGCTAACTGCTGATTCTTTAACCACAAGTTCTTCAACAGTGAATTTAAGAGACCAGACAGATAGCAAAAGCATTAAGGGAATGCTTCTTTTTTCATTTATGCTTTTTATCCAGTGTTCTGGGAAAGACAGCCATAGTAACCTGGACATTTATTTGTTTTCAACTACCATTCACTCACATTAAACGCTGCTGCAGAAGGGGAAGGTATCAGCATCCAGATGAAGACAAGCCACACCACGGACGCAGCCTGGTTACCAGCCTGCTCAATTTTCTGGCTTTCAGACAGTAGTTGTCAAATTCATCAATGTCAAATTTGCAGTAACAGCTCCATTCCTTTGACCGCCAAATACTTTAGCTATACTCATCTCATTTCTAGGTCAAACACCACCAAATAATCTAAAGTTTCATTTCCTACATACGCTTTCTTCTTTTAAAGAGCACCTTTATGCCTCTTCATGCACATTTTGTTTTGCCTAAACTGTCTTTAAATCTGCTGAATTTATCTTCACTACAGTAATGCACTCTGGATACAGCTTTGATACATGCTAGCCAAAAAATGTTGATTCCTTGAAAGATATGGAAGGGGGCAGTGGGAAAAGTACCTTCCTGGTGCACTGTTACTTTAGAGACATTTGGAAAAATAATGATACTTGGCATCTTTCAAATTCTTTCAAAAAAAAAAAAATAAACAACCAAACAAAAAAACAACCAACCCCAATTAAAGATATATAACACCCAGGTCAAAATAAATAAATAAATAAATGACTACTACTCAATAATACAGCTAAAGTATAACAATGAAATCTTATTACCCATTAATTGCCAACCATACTCAGCATCTATTTTGTTACAATTTACTTTCTGCATGTTCTTTTCCTTCAAACAGAAATCTTAGCGTAACTGATAAAAATCAAAAGCTTACACAGCTTCAGTTTCAAACTGCAAACTAAACAAGACATTAAACTGACCAAATCTCCTTCCTTCCAGCCTTATTCCAAATTCAGCATCTCCTTAGCATAGCCACAGTATTATTATAAACAACTAGTAAAGTCAGATACTATACCCAACATTACCCTGGTCAACTATAGCTTTAGCACAACACTCTCTAGGACTCCTCTTTCTGCAACTGTTCCATCTCTCTGAAAATCAGAGCGTAAACTGCATGCACAGAAAAGACAGATGGTTTTGTATACCACTGCAAGGCGGGTTAGTGTTTGGTTCAAGGAGTTTAACATGTGCTGAGTGAAAGGGTCCCAGAGATCAGAGGCCTGCTCCAAACTCACAAAACCATGCTTCAGAACATGTTCACAGGATGCAATTATTTGCCTTACAAAGAACAGGTCACTGAGGGGTGACCTTCAGCACAGACATTTTATTGACAGTACTCAGAAGACTCCAGATAGTTTTCCAATTATACAATTTTTGCTTATGAGACTCTTTAAAAATGTGACTAAAAGAAAGAGTGGACCTTGAAAATAATACTTGAGGTCAGCATAGTAATTTCCTGTTTTGGAGAAGAACAAAGAAGATTCATTTTGCTAATTGTAGCTTTTAAGCTAAGTGGTAACTTAGAAACAGGTTTAAATATATCAAACTGCTTAAGTTTTAAAGGATGTGCAACTTGATACTTCCTCCCCAATTTGTACTCATCAAAACCAAAAGTATTTCATTCAACAAGTACCATTCCTCATTACTTTTATTCAGTTTAGCACTTCACTGAGCAAACTTCATTTCCAAAGAAGGCTGAGGAAATACAAACACTAAACACAGCAAGGAATCCAAACGACACTCTAAAACCAGTGCTTTGGTTAAGGAGCTGAAATATCATCAAGGTTGTCTGCAATGAAAAGAGTGAAGTCTATCACTGACATTCTTCAACATTTCAAATAGCAGAACTTCAAACATTCCAAAGAAAAATGTATCACAAGTGCCTTCCCTCTCATATGCATTCCCTTAAGCAGGTCTCAAAAATTCTTCTGGCCCATATCCCTGTAACAAGCATTTCCTTACTTAAATACAGGAGATGAAGTGAGAGGTAAAAAAACACTGCTAAACTGCGCATGAGCTACCACAGATGTTTTATTTATTATTATATAAACTGCAAAATTGTCATGGAAAGATGTGAAACAAGTTTGAACAGTTACAATAGATTAGGGGATATCTTGAAGAACAGGTTAGACACTAAGGAAAAAGGAAATAAAACCTTGCACCGTTAGGTGTGAAAATGCATTCCCTGAGAAATGAGGATTCTTAAGACAAAGTGCTGAAACCATTCCTATTACTAAAGGGTAGCAGGTATCCCTTAAGACATCCTGAAATAAGTAATGTTTGAGAAGAAATTGCTTATCTCTTTCTTCCAGTACAGTATGAGTAATCTAGATTATATCCTTCTATGAGACATTTTGCATCACAGAAAGAGGAAGACCAGCTTTAGAAGTTCCAATTCTCACCCATTTGGGTGTAGCCACAGAAGAACAGGCCAGGCACAGACACAGACCCACAGCACTCTGAAGAAGGTTTGTAAGATTATTCCTCTTGGACAGAACACTGGGAAAACTGAGAAGCAAAACAAGCTGCTTCCTTTGGAAAATATAATTTAACCTCTCTCCCTTCCCTCTGTCATCTTTCACATTCCACCCTAAGGTAAGTTTCTTTTCTCTAATAATGACTTGAAAAAATAGGATATTGACTTTAAAGACAGGACTCAATCAAGAGCAAAGCTTTAAGTTCATTTTGGCACATACTCTGAAATTATCCAGACATCCCAAGTTGAGAATCAAAGTAGTCTATAGCATCCAGATATTTTCTTCCCATCACTGATGCAGGTTAGAAAAGCTAATGATCTATATATACACTAGCTAGGGACAGCCACAGTGCAGCAGCATGTATTACACATACTTTTCGTCAAATAAATGGTAGGAGAAAACAAGAGCCGTAACTTACAGATCCAACTAAGCATCAAAACAAAAGCTGTTCCAATTGATCCATACAACACAACTCAGCCTTTCCCTGTACCACTGCTATATATCATGAGATGGCAAAATAAGAGGAAGAGCTACTCTCAGACTGATTTTCATCACAGAAGTGCTGCACTTGCTCAGCTGCTGGTGACTAACACTGGAAGATAAGAAGTCACAGAACGCAAAGCATAAAAGTTGCTAAAGCAGACTTTTGTTATTTACTGAGTCACCCACCTGCTAAGTAAGTTGGTTGGTGCCACAAATTGGCAACACTGGCAAAAAATGTTAAATTATGACTGTGAGAGTGCTTTATTGGCAAAGCAGTGGCTAGAGACATGTCAACCATTCTGTGCCAGTGAGATCAAGCCCAACGGTCCTTTTAACAACATTCCAATTACATGGACATTTCTGAAGAAGCCACTTATGAAACAACAGCTGTAGTGGAGTTGTTCATCAGATTTAGCTATCCTTTAAGACATCTTGAAATGAGCAGTGTTTGAGAAGAAATTGCTTATCTCTTTCTTCCAGCACAGTATGAGCAATCTAGATTATATCCTTCTAGGAGACATTTTATGAAGACATAACTAAATTGGGCAAAGTCTTTCAGGTACCTTGAAGGCTAGCATTCCTGCAGCCAATCCAGGTGTTTCAGAAGGCAAAAAACCCAACAACAAAAGAACAAACTGTAACAGTTTTCAATACCAGGAAACCAATTTACCAGTTTTAGAAATTAAGATAGTTATGGTTCAATATAAAATTCTCAATCAAAGAAAAGACTCCCACTTATTCATCCACTCTTTGGCTGAAAAGTTCATCAACAACAATTGCTTGGTAGAGTTACAGAATATTTTACAGCTTCCATCACAACTGCATTTCAGAACCATTTCCTAACTAGACAAAGACAGTCTGGCTTGCCCATCTGTTTCTGCAACATCCCAGTATCACTGAAATAATCCACCTGCCCAATAGGTTGTCCTCTGCTCATAACTAAAGACAAGTCTGAGCACTTTGAAACTGCAAGACAAAATGAAGAATGCTTTAGGTGAAATATCCATTTCTGTTAGCACTAAAGCAAAAGTAAAAAGCCCAGACACTTCTACAAAGGCAAGCTGTTTCCTTTCAGCTTAGAGAAAGTTTAGACACACTCATACAGATTGCTTTGAGAAGAACCCTCTGGTTCATGGCTATCCCTCTCTGCAATATGGATCAACCCTAACCATATTCAAAATAAGAATAAAGGCTGGCATAAACACAGGGTGGGGGAAAAACATACATGATGACGTGTCTCTGTAAAACAGTGTCTAAAAATATCATAATGACAGCTGCCTTGCTACTTGATTTTTAACATCTGCTTTTGAAGCAAAATTGTTACCACACTATAGAGATCCAAAGCAGTTACTTGCAGAAAAACAGAGAATTAAAACAGAGGATTGATTAGTCTTCATTTATCCTGGGTCAAAAATTATGAAGCATACTTATTTCTATTAGTTTAAAACCATGGTCCATCTTGAATCAACCTCTGAATTACAGGCAAAACTAATAATATGATAAATGATACTACAACCTCCAAGCATTTGTTGAAGAACCCAGGTGTTGCCAGCAGGCTAGGTGAGAGGAATACGTAGTTCTAAATTCATTTCCAAAAGTAACTTTAGACAGATGGGGATTAAAAGGAAAGAATGGCAACACTGCACACAGTTCAAAAAGAAAAAACTGAATAAAAATAAAAGCCCTAACTGAACACAGGTTAAGAGCAATTCTCTAGCCTGCAAAATCCCTCTCCAAGAGGTGCCTTGCTACACTGGCAAGAATACACATGATCCTCTGCTAACAACAATAGTTACATATTATGTACCCTTGACAGCTCAACATCTGAAGTGTAAAAAAGTGTGGGGAAAATCAGTGCTTTCTTCATTATATGCCAAATGGCATAGATTAAAGTAATTATTTTTAGTATTTCATTTCACTCTCATCTGAACAACACAGCTGCAAGAAAAATGTGCAGAAGTAGGGTAAAATCTCCTACCACAAAAAACGAAGCAAAGAGGCTCAACCTCAGACTCAAGCCAGGAGGATCTTAATTTTAAGAGGAAGTATTTAGGAATATGAAATACGGAGCAAACCAGCTACAGAATCAACAAACAAGCCAAACAAACTTTAATATTTCCTTGCAAGCGAGCATATAAAAATCTAGAAACATGTTGTATCACGTCATGCACTCTACCAAAATCTTCAGTATTTCAGGTAATATACTTCTGACTCTTAAAAAGCATAATTATCCAAATGCACTGAAGTCAAAAGATCATACTTTTCATTAGTTATAAAGATTGATCTCATATGAGGTGACATCAAGTAGATGAAGTTGTGAGCACAGAAGATGCTGCTGTTTCACCTGTCCTGTACTGGATTCCAAAGAGAGAAAGATATAGAAAACTCAAGTCTTAAGTCAGGACTAAAAATTGAAAAAATAATAAGGGAGGAAAGGGTTGAGGGGTGAAGAGGACAATTATGAGATATCCAGTATACCAATGGGACCATAAGTTGATGTCCAGCAAGTCGATTGCCTTTTAACCTCCGTTCTGGTGCTTCAAATCTTCCCAGAGAGAAATTAGCTTTAGAGTGAGAAAGGAAAATCCTCCTACTCAAACCCTAAAACTCTTATTCTCTCTAAAGGTAAAACTGAAAGTTCAGAGTACCTGAAGGGCTGCATGTTGCATCATTTTGAGAGGATTTTTCCTCAGACTTCTTAAAGCAGTTTGGACTATTGTTATGTCTAAACCTAAAAAACAAACTAAGGAATTTCTATGCAGGAGTTGGATGTTTTTTGATCCCAAAGACGTCAACTGCTCCATACAGTACCCAGGCAAAAATTTCAGAGAAAATAATAGAATCAGAGATTTGTTTAGGTTGAAAAAGACCTTTAAGAACATCCAACTGCTAACCTAGCACTGCCAAGTCCACCACTAAACTGTGTCCCTAAGGACTACATCTAGACCTCTTAAATACCTCCAGGGATGGTGACTCCACCACTTCCCTGGGCAGCCTGCTCCTTTTGCTGAATAAATTTTTCCTAATACCTGATCTAAACCTCCCCTGGTGCAACTTGAGGCCATTTCCTCCTGTCCTACTGCTTGTTACTTGGGAGAATATATCAACAGCCACCTCACTACAACCTCCTTTCAGGTAGGTATAGAGAGCAATAAGCCTCCTTTTCTTCAGACTAAACAACCCCAGTTCCCTCAGCTGCTCCTTATAAGACTTGTCTCTGTAAAAAACAGCTGAAAAAGAGAAAAATCTTGTAGCATCCCACAGGCCATTCTGAAATAGTGCTTTCTTCCAGAGGAGGATCTGGAAAGCCTGGATCCAGAGCTGATTTCATATTCATATGGCAGAAACAGCATGAAACACATGTTTTCTAACAGGGAACAAGTTGACCATACACTTAAAACAAAAACATCTGCTTTGTTCATAACGCATGTAGCAGTCATTATGAGTGTTTGCTGTACCTGTTAGTAGAAGTCTTGAAGTACTTATTTAAGTAGCTCTGACCAGAAGTTACTTAAATGCTAAAAGTAATTTTTACATTTATACAAGGTTTATGTTAAAGAAAAGAGAAACAGTACATGGATACACAGACCTCCCTTATGATTTCATTACTGGCCACTAAGTAGCAAGAATCCAGAGCGTCATAGGATGACTGAGGTTGGAAGGGAGCTATGGAGATTGCTTAGTCCAACACCCTTGCTCCAAGCAAGATTAGAGCAGACTGCCCATGATCTTGTCAGTCAGGTCCCCGGGGATGGTAGAAGAGCAGCTAGAGAACATGCGCAAACCAATAGGCACTACTAGCAGAAAGGCTGCAGACTAATGCTGACAATAGGCACCTAACACCAGAAGTCAGCTGTTCAAAGAAGCTTCTATTTATTAATGCCTTTAATTATACAGTCATTCACTCTTCTGTCTCGTAAGTACACAGGGCGCATGACATCCTTTTACTGTACAGCTATGCAGTATCTAGGTAATTTTCCTACTTGACAGCCAAAACTCGCTTTGAAGAAAAACATTATAGGCTTCCCAGACTATTTATGCATATATATAAACTTATTTACAAAGTACCATTACTACAGAAATTTATTTAATTTTTATATTAAGAACAGTAAACTGCAGCAATTATTTCAAATTGTATTATTTTTATGTCTTTCTTTTTTTTATTTTAATATTCAAGCACCTACATTTTGTGAAATGTTAAGACCATCAGAACGGTAAATAGCCAAGCCAGGAAAACCAGGACAACTGCAATGTATTGTCTAGATTATTGATACTTTTATGTTTGTATTAAACATAGCCCATTCAGTCAAATGCAATGCAAAACCAAGAAAGAATGTGGGTAATATCCAAGACTGGTAAGCATGAAGTGTGGAAAGCAGGATTGCCATCATCATAGGGTGTCTAACTGGGAACAGTTCTAGTAAACACACTGAAGGAGAATGATCAAAATTTAGCTTTTTTCCATTTATGCTTTGTTTAGGTTACAAAGATCAAAGAATGACTTGGAAAACAGGAAAAGCACATGCTGTGGTAGTGAGGAATTCCTTTCAAACTTGCTTGTTGACATGATTTGTTTCTCAAAGGACAAACCAGTTTTCCTGTCGCTGCTAACAATTAAAAAAAAAAAAAACAAAAAACTAGAGACTATTTAGATGGAAGGCAAAACCAAATCACATCATGGGGACAGTAGCTCTTGTTCATGCTCTATCAAATAGCTGTACTGCAGTACAGTACCAATTTGACAGATGCATTCCCTTCTCTTGAAGATAAAATGAGATTATAGTAAAGGATTACTGTCTTTCCATAAATGTTTGGAGTGGAACCATATCAGTCATAGACCAATCATCAGTGGGGTGGGAACTTGAAGAAACTTATCCAACATCTCTTGAAGCAAGAGAGCAACTGATAACATCTTTGATCAGAGGAGTTCACTAATAACTACCATTATGCACCTACCACTCTTTTGCTGACACCATAGAAATGTTCAGATTCAGCACTCCTCTTGTAGAGCTTGGAGCAGAGATCAAACACTCTCCAGTGATTAAAGGACTTGCTACCAACAAATGCAGAACTATTAGGCAGACATCCTCACCCCTTCAATTTAACTCAACATCCTGCACCTTGCTTTTTAAAGTGACCAAAGACAGTAACTTGTATCAAATCAACAATTAAATCGTGTTCAGTGCAGAATAAAAATGCAGGGAATTAAACCATCAAATTCTAAAATCTGATTATTTACAAGACAGATTTGAGAGGAGGGCGAACGGCCCAGATTTGGCATGGCTAAGTACCTTCTGCCCACTTCTTTACTACCATGCGAATCAAACTCTAACTCAAAAAAGTGGTACCAATGATCCCGAGTTTATGCTAATGAACTTGCTATCCTATAGCAAAGTTAATACTAATCTTTAACCCTTGAAGTTAGGTTAAAGGAACCAAGAGCAGCTATAACACAGACATATACCAGTACTTATACACTGGTAAGTCAGACTATCATTTCTTCTTATAACTTTAAAACAAAGCAACAGAGTGCAGCCCACCCGACATTAACATATGAGGTATCTAATGTCTAAAATAATTACATTTATAATACATGGAAGTATCCTTATCACTGTAAGCATCTATAAGCTTCAAATTCCCAGAAACACTTAGTTTATTCCACTCAGACCAATTACATGCTTTTCTTACAGTGGGAGAAGAAAGCTCATCTCATCTTTGCTTTTCACTGTGAACAGTGGCTGCTGTCACTCTTCATATTCCACTGTCTGTTACACTCTTCAGAACCCTGTGGGAGGCAAACCAGCTCAGTAAGCCTGCAGAAACTAACCCCAGTAAGAGGAACACAGGGTTTTCTGCTGTCCCAGCACAGTAAATACCACCTTTGGTGCTTGTCAGCACAAGAGACCAGAACACATAACCAAGAGGAACTGCAGAGAGAAGGAGCAGCTTAACTAAAGATAGGAAGAAACAGCTCCTCCACACCACAGCAGCAAGGTGTTAGACCAGCCTGGTTACTTATGAAAACATACTGACTACACTAGCATTTTCTCTTCCAGATGACAAGTCAGTTGGAATACAAACAACAGATCTACATCATCACTTACACTGTTGTAACACCCCTGGCTATCTGAAGAAAAAAAGCTGTCAGTCAAAAATAAGACAGCACATCTTAGTATTGCCATAATCTTTGGTCTTCATTCAGAAAATGTGTGTCCCTAGTAGCTTGTTCTGTAAATACAATAGCAAACACAGCAGAAGAAAAACAAAAAAGCTAACAAATGAAAAAAGAGCTTCATTTCCACAAAAGTGGAAATGCAAATGGCATGTCACATCATGGTCTGCAAACTTTTCAGGTAGAGATGTAGATCTCTTCAGAAAGCTTTGCATGCATAAGTTGCAAGACATGTATAAAAAACAAATTTGATAAACACCTTCTAAGCAGGGCATGATTCCCAAGAGGTTTAGAAATCTCTGGTTTACTAAAGGATTAGCTTTATACATACATCTGAGGTCTTGTATTTCACAAGGAAACAAACCAAATGAAAACTGGTAAGATGTTTCTATTTTTATGTCCTACTTATATCCAGATACAGAAGCACCATGGAAAGTGACAAATAGGAAATAGACATGTAAAATACTTTCTGATCCTTTGGTTTTCCTACTCTGCTCCCTTATTCTGTAAGGCTAACTGTGAGGAAAGATATAATAGGAAATTATAGAAACAAGGTGTTGAGAGGAAAGGCAGTCAGAGAAAAGACTGCACACAAAACAACAACTAACAGAAATGGGACAGCAATGGTAGCACTAAATTCAATTGGTAAGAAAGCAGTGTTTTAAAAGGCTGGTGTAAGTCCATTAGCAAATTTGATACCTATAGGTAATGTTCTATTTTCATGGCAATGTCACAATGCTCTTAGTAGCATATAGATCAGCCAACTTCCAGGAAGTGCATTCTCCTTTGCTTTTCAAGCAATGCAGTATTTCACACTGGCTGAGGTTTCTACAGAGCTACAACATTCTAACTCACTTGAACTATAAAAATTCATCTCCTCAGTGGTTTTCCAGACAGAGTCATACATCTCACTGAACTTGAGCAAGGTCATATTAAGATTGCAGCAACAATAAATAGCCGGAAACACCTGTCAAAATTCATGGATCCTTTATTTCATCCATTCAGCTTGCCACTGAACTGACCTAAGGTTTCCTCACTATGTTTCCAAAGGAAGGAAAGAAAACATTAGAGCACTGATGTCCTGAGAACATTCTGAGCAGATGCAGCCTTCACACTGAAGTCCATTGTACACTTCCTTTGAGATGCTACTGTTTCATCAAAAATTCATTAAACCCACAATCAGCTTTGAAATGTGACTGCTAGCTTCCAAAATTATTATTCAAACACCACAAAATCATAGGCACCCTGAGAATCCCAATTTGCAAAGCTCTGAGTGAAATTGTTGCAGAGAGGTTTCAAAACATAACCCTCACAAACCTGGACACCTGAATAAAACACATGAGTTATCTGTAAGACCAATGTGCTATGAAAAACTTACTGAAAAAGAATCATCACTGGTACTTCATAGGCCTTATTTTTCAATATTCCAGAAAAGCAGCTTTACAGATCTTTTATATTTAAAATAAAAGCCTTTAATTAGAAAAAAAAAAAAATAACGGGATTTCAAGTGTATGTGAACATCAACACCAAAGCACTGAGGTCATCACTAGCTGTTTTGGGGACTGCTACACTAAACTGTGAACTTAAGAGAAAATATCTCTCTTACAGCATGTTGCATTTCATTCACACAACTGTGCTTTTCATGCAAACCAAGTTTTCCAAGACAAAGTTGTACAAGGTTCTCCTAAGGATTAAGGCCTTTATTTAATACAGTAGCCCATTCAGACTGGCTTAAAATATGAAAGAATCCTATGACCATTGTTTCCCAGTTCTGGGTACACTTTAAAATACATTCCCATTAATTTCAGATATTCAGTATTTACTGTTAAGTACATTACTTAATAATTTAAGAGATGCTTAATCTCTTCCAATAATCTGTGAACAAGTAATTCTGTACTTGGATCTTTTGCTAACTCTCATGGCTGTGTTTCACCTCCATGCTTTTCATTTGCACTGTTAGACAAAGCACAACAAACAGAGTCAATATTTCTTCAGATTATCTTCTTAGGAAGAAACCTTTTTCGGTTAGTTAAACTAGTTGGGAAGACTCAAGAAGTTTCATTAGTTAAAACTGCTTCAAAATTTTATTTCTAATAACTTGGGGTTTGTCTCCATTCCATTTGAGAAGTGATACTCAGGATGTGAACACTTGAAAATGGCACATTTCTTGCAACCAAACAGCCTACAGATTAGCCAAGGACCACATCTTTGTAGATGAGAGTAGAATGATGATTGCTATGTGAGGTAAACAGCAAGTGGTAAACTGCCTCTGGCAGTGGCGGTTGCAGGACTGGCCCTTATGGGAAGAGGGCAGGGGCTGCCCTGTCCCAGCCCAGCAAAGCTCAGCACCTCTGGAAAAGCCTACTTCAGGAAGGGCAGAAAATGCCACAGAGAGGAGAAGGGAACAAAAGGAGTGAGAAACAGCAAAGGGAATACCAAGGTCAGAGAAGGAGGGGGAGGAGGTGCAGATATCCACCACTGCAGGTGGAGATGACTCAAGCTCAAGCAGGTGGAGATGCCCTGAAGGAACCATGGCACATGAACAGCCTGTGCTAGAGCAGATTTTTTCCCTGAAGAACTGCAGCCAGTGGGGAGCCCACACCAGAGCAGAGGGAAGTGAGAAGGCAGGAGCAGCAGAAAGAAACCTCCTCACAATGACTACAACCTTATACCATGCAGGGAGGCGTACAGGAGTCTGGAACACTAGAGTGAGGTTAAGCCTGGGAGAGGGGGGAAGAAAAGTGTTGCTTTCATGTCTGCCTGTTTCTTACTACTTGAATCTAGTTTAACTGAAAACCAGTTAAATTAATTTTCCCCAAGTCAAGCCTGTTTTACTCACAACAGTAATTAGTAAGTGGTCTGCCTCTCTTTATCTGAAGCTACAAGCCTTCTCATCCTATTTTCTGTCCCTGCCCCACTTAGAAAGGGGAGAGACTGAGCAGCTGGGTGGGCATTTGCTGTTAGCCAAGGCTAAGCCACCATACCTGCACAAAACAGTTTTGACCCAATCTTTTATGGGAATGCTGATGAAGCAAGAGCTCACATGGAGATTTGTGTTACACAAAATGAATCTCATTACTGCTGCTGAGTAACGAAGGCGAGAAATGTAATACAAACTGGGTTAAGTGCCTAACAATTCTGAGTTAGGTTAAAGACCCTGATTTCATCCATCTATCCTCTGTGAAAAACAGTGCAAGTCATAGTCTTGACACAGAGCAAATATTTTCCATGATCCAAATTGTGACTAATACTTATACAATAGCAAAGGCAGTGACCAGTCCATTAACATTTCTCTTTCCTCTTTATCTTAAAGCTCAGAAAGCTCACAAAGCCTTTCAAATTCAATCTATCAGATACAGAAATTGGTTCTAGTGTCATTTTTGTACATCCAAAATCCTACATAAGCTGTCATTTACATTTGCTATTATTATTACTTATACTGATCCACTGTCAGGTTTTATACACACTCCTAATTCTATAATAGAGCAGATAGGATCCATTAGTAGAACAAAATAGCATAAAAAATACAATAATGAAGTCCACTCAAAATACTGCACCTCTCAAGTGCTGCACTTCTCCATAAATATATATTATCGCCTTATGCATCCACACAGACCTTCATCCTGGGAGCTGTCATTGCTATTTCTTCCTCTATCTAATTTGGACTGGAAGGTTCAAGGGACAGGAACTTGATAACAGGAAACACTGTATCAATGCAAGACAGCCCAAAAAATAATCCAGCCCATCAAAATTTCTGTCAAGTTCTTCAATACCCATTTCCACACAGAAGGTGCAATTAAGTCCAGGTAAAGCTACAGTCTTCTCATTTGAAACAGTACAAGACTGAAGAGATTACAAGAGGGCTTCCCCAAAGGATTACTTCCCATCTGTGTTCCAAGAGCAATAAACCGTATTCCTAGCAATGTTGATATCCCCTCTTAATATGCTTCAGATTTAAGAGTCAGAGCCAATTCCCTGACAAACCAATAAAAATTGAACTTTACTATAAAAGAAAGCAGTAAAGTTCTGAGTACTTTATCTTCCACTAATTGCTTCAGATTAATCATCAACAGGAATACACATCGGGAGCACTTTTCAGTTCATATCTCTCTTCACAGGAAGAACAGATGCATTGCCTCTCCTGCATAGTCTCAACTAGCTGATAACCTTGGCCTGCAACCTGTACACTGGGATCTAAAATACAAACTTATATTTTGAAACACTTTCAACAGCAGGGGCATGTATTTCATTAAATAAAACACTCTCTTCCTTATGCTCACTTAACTTACTGACTGTTGACATTCTCAAGTTAGCTAGTACTTGGAAGCCACAGACATCAATTTAATCATTCCTGTGCTGTCAGAGACAAAATCTGCAAGTGATACTTGCCTATGTTTTAAAGTCAGAAAATGCTTCAATAATTCATATTTTGACTGGTAGAGAATCTAGAAGATACCATAGCAGGAAAATCACTAAGTGTAAAGTTATTGTAATCATCTCTGATATGCTCCACTTAGGTAAAAATTACCCAGGTCAGAGAAATTTAAGTCAAACTCTCAACAACATCTTCTGCCTAGGTCTCCCTACCTGTTTGCAATACCTTAGTACATCTTAAAACTACGAAGGCCATGCTACTCAACCAGCCACCCTGACTTTGCTAGAACTCATCTCTGACTAGTTCATAGTCTGTAATCAAATGAAGCACATCCTTAACTACACATAATACCTTCCACTTTTTCACTTGCATTTATTTTTAGTTAGTGTAATACCAGAGTGTTTCAGGATCATCACATAGTTGCTCTTAAGGCCAACGCATGTAAGGTTATCTACTACCCATGCATCTATTCTTAAATGGTCTCTCTTTAGTTCAGGCTTTCCTCTTTTAATTGTATTTCTATACAGCCGAGTCATGCCATTTTCTTCCATACCTGAATGTGCAAAGTTATCGCTGCCTTCACAACACACTCCCAGTGATGCCAACCTGATACCTCATCCTCTCTCTGAATTCAACCCAAGCTCTGTCTCTGCAGAGTTGACTTCTTTCTTCTTCTTCCTCTCAGGTCTACCTCAGCAGATGAGTGAGGTAGATGCTATGCCCGTGTCTCTTATCACACACAGAATGAAAGCACCCATGCCAAAGAAAACTTCCCAGCAGCTCCCTTGTTCATCAGGCACTTCCATACCTCAAAAGGAGGCACTGCTCTTCAACCCCTTCAGCTAAACATGTAAAAGTTTGTGATACAAGAAATAAGAGACCAAGCAAACCATTCATAGTTTTTACAAAGAAATACATGAAGCTGCACTACATTACTGAGGTATTTTTTTAAGGAAAAGGGCAAAAGCCTTCACAGGACACACGGTGTGCAGGCACCTCGGCTGCACACATAAGACATAAGGACATTTAGGGCTTTATGCATGCTGTCAGCATGTGTGCCTGTAAAACTGCAACGCTCACGTTAACACATCAGACTGCTCAGCGGCTCGGGACGTCAACGCACAGGGCCCCGCTGCCGGCGAGGCGATGCGGCCCCCAGCACCAGAGAGGTGCTCAAAGGGGCTGCGCGCCCCAGCTCTCCGCCCGGGTGTGATTTCCGAGGCGCCCACCTCCCCGCCGCCCTCCTCGGTGTTCTGCGCCTCGCCTCCCCGACCCGCTCCCCGCCCCTACAACGGCTCCCGCGTCCCGCCGCCCCACGGGCGGCCCGCAGGCCTCTCCCGCCAGCCCGCCCGGCTGCACCTGCCGGGCCCGGGAGCCCCAGCGGCAGCCCCCCGCGGGCCCTGACCCGCGGCCTGTCGCCTCCCGCCCTGCGCCGCACCGTTAGCGATGAGCTTGGCCGAGAGCTGCTTGACGAGCTCGGGGATCCGCTCCCACTGGCACTCCGAGCGGCACCGCTCGATCTCCGTCTCCAGCCGCGAGCCTGCCTTCTTGGTGGCCATAGCCGGGCCGATGGGCCCCGGCGAGGAAAGGGGCCGAGGCGGCGGGAAGGGGAGGGGGGGCAGGGAGAGGCCGGCGGCGGCACCGGGCGCCTGGGCGGCGGAACTCGAGAGCTGCGGCCCGCGCCGCGCTGGCGGCCGCCCGGCGGGAATGGCGCCACCTGCCGGGCAGCGATGGGGCAGCGCGGGGCGGAGCCAGGAGGCGGGGGCGGCCCGGGATTGAAGGTCCCGGGTCCCGCCTCCCGTCGGGCGGCCCTGATACGGCGGGTGGGGGTAAGGGAGTGAGGAGTGCTGAGGAAGCAGCCACGTTGTGGAAGGTGCCCGCTGGTAGCAGGGCTGGTAGACGGGCAGAAACTGCTGCTTCTTAACGTGATTTGCCCAGTGTCATCCAAATCATCCAATCTCCCTGTTGCACAGCCTAATGATGAACATTCACCATCACCCCCTCTGCTATACTTTTCCACTTCCATTAAATGTAACACCAGATCCGTTCCTGTCCGTTAATGGTTACCTCTTCCCTCACCTCAAAACCAACCATCCACCCTCAGTCTAGGGGTTTTTAACTCCTTTAAGGGAATTCTCCTTTTTGTCATCTCTGTTTCCACACCTCACACCATCCTTTCTCCATGATCTCTTGTAGCTGATATGCTCTGTCCCTTCTTGTCCCATGGAATGGTGACCCCCAGTGTGGCCCATCAGCTCAGTAAGCACTTGCTCCCTAATTGAACAGTGGAGGGTAGAGTAGCGCCAAAAATGCACACCCTACATAAATAATGACCTATGTTTTGAGAAAATAAATGCACTTCTAACAGTTGGGTGCAATAAAAATACTCAATAGCTGTAACGGTTTCAATAAGTACCATGTGTCTTTGCCAAATGCTACATCAAACGTGACATGCTAGTGCCACAAACTTTCATCCACCTCAGAAAAAAGCCACCATGCCTGATCTTCACTAGAAATGTAGCAAAGAGACCAGGGATACATTTAAGAAGAATCAGGTGCTGTCATTGCTCTTACATGCATTGCACCCCGCTGGATCTAGCACACTTATTGTTCAGAAATGTCAAGACCACAGAAGTTAAATATGGGCAAACATAACATTACCAGCCTCAGACAGCTCACTCATTCTTTTGTAACTAAGAACAATCTATCTTACTCCCCATACCCTGTTATTATGCTCTTCAAACTCTGAGGGAACAATAACATCACCAGGTGTAACATCTATGTGGTGTTCTATAAATAGATCAGATACATGTAAACGTGACACGTCTGTGGGCCCTGAAGGGGTCACTGCCACATAACAGAATTTCTAACCAACTGTCTAGTTAGTGCGTCTGTCACGTACACTGCTGCGGAACAGCTGCTTCCTGAAGGTTTGCTTGGTTTTTATCATCATGTGAAAGATCAATAAAAGGATGCAAAGATGGGAAATCACCGCCATCAAATCATTAATTGGTCATGAACAGACCCAGGCTTGTGTGACCAGAACCTTGTCGGTGCATTCCCCAGCTGTATCCTCAATGTAACAAACACTTACTTTGTACAAATCTTGCTTTGTTTCTATCTTTAGACCATCACAGCTATTGCAGCTCTGTGACAGGTATCAAAAGCCTTAGTGTTTCAACTAATTACTCTTCATTCTTGGTGCTACTGAAAGCATAATTGCACAAATTCAGATACTGTAATTTGCTTTCTTATCACATTGCTGTTAAAGCAGGTTCAGATTACAGCCCAACTGCAAACAAAGTATCCTTCAGATTTTAAAAAGTGGGATAGAAACAGTAGCAGAAGGTAACAGCTTTTAAGGAATACAGTGGAGTGTTATAGGGCTGGAAAGAAGATTAAATACTGTAACAAAAGAAATATGTGATAAAGCATTTTTTGCTTCCATGAGGTTTCAGAGAACATTAAACTGATAATAGCATGGTGTTTCAATGGAGAGAGAAGATAAATTAAAAATAAGGCAGGAAAGTAATGATAATTCAAAAGCTTTGATATCGTAACTACTAGTTCTTCTACAAATAAGATTATAAAAACTAAAATTTCAAGTGAAAAGATTTAGTTTGCTTATGAAGATTATTCATATTTATTCACAGCAATTTTAACACATTTTGTTAGCAATGATCACATCATTTCAGTAAAAGCTACCAGCAAAATAGTATTAAAATATTTACATAACAGTTCATCAGGCTTATTATCTCAACAGCGACTATTTATGAGACATTTTTGCAAAATTAATTAGTATGTTTTGAAATGCACTGGAACAATTAGGAAATCTGCTTTAACATTAATGAACTTACCTAAGACTGCTCAGAGATGATTCCATTGTAGATGACCCATAATCATTAACAATACTGGATCTGCAATGAATATCATAAAAGTGATGTAGAAAATAGGTCTGACCCTGCCTATTTTGTCAATTGCCACTTATTTTCAAACTGAAACAAAGTGCTGGTTTCTGAAAGTGGCCTATTTAGTAAACTGTTGACACAGACTGAAGCACTCACTCTCTTTGCTAGAAATAGTCTGCTGTTTCCATTCATCTCACCTCTAGTGAGGTGGCTAACTCCCTAGAAGATATGGAGAGGTGCCTGGTTTCTGAAAAAAAAACCCCAAAGTAACTAAAATGCATTGGTCAAACATTTTGCCTTATGCCCTCTCTCGTACTCCACACACACCACCCCCCACCATGCCCCATATGCAAAGCAATAAGAGAAATAAGGGATTGTTCAGTGCAAATTCATGAACTTGGTATGAAGAAATGGGAACTTTCAGTACATATCACTCCGATACTTCTGGTAACCTGAAAATAAACCCTAAAAAGCACCTTTCTGCAAATACCCCCTACAGAACTACGAGAAACAGAAGTGATGGGAGTTTAAACCAGTATAACGTAAAAGTTACAGAGAATCTAACATTTTAATTACTATAGTATCATAGAATAATTAGGGTTGGAAAAGACCTTAAAATTATCTAGTTCCAACCCCCCTGCCATGGGAAGGGACACTTCTCACTAAACCATGCCACACAAGGCTCTGTTTAACATGGCCTTGAACATTGCCAGGGATGGAGCATTCAAAATTTCCCTGGTCAACCCATTCATAGAATCATAGAACCATAGGATAGTTAGGGTTGGAAAGGACCTTAACATCATCTAGTTCCAAGCCCCCTGCCATAAGCAGGGACATCTCACACTAAACCATGTCACCCAAGGCTCTGTCCAACCTGGTCTTGAACACTGCCAGGGATGGAGCATTCGCAACCTCCCTGGGCAACCCATTCCAGTCCCTCACCACCCTCACAGGAAAGAATTTCTTCCTTATATCCAATCTAAACCTCCCCTGTTTAAGTTTGAACCCTTTACCCCTTGTCCTGTCACTACAGTCCCTAAATGAAGAGTCCCTCACCAGCATCCCTATAGACCCCCTTCAGATACTGGAAGGCTGCTATGAGGTCTCCACACAGCTTTCTCTTTCCCAGGCTGAACAGCCCCAACTTTCTCAGCCTGTCTTCAGATGGGAGATGCTCCAGTCATCCTTGTGGCCCTCCTCTGGACTTGTTCCAACAGTTCCATGTCCTTTTTATGTTGAGGACACCAGAACTGCACACAATACTCCAGGTGAAGTCTCACGAGAGCAGAGTAGAAGGGCAGGACCATCTCCTTTGACCTGCTGATCATGCTCCTTTTGATGCAGCCCACACTGAAGCCAGCTCATGTTCATTTTCTCATCGACCACCACTCCCAAGTTCTTCTCCACAGGGCTGCTCTGAATCTCCTCTCTGCCCACCACAGCTTGGTGTCATCAGCAAACTTGCTGAGGGCGCACTCAATTCCACAGTCCATGTCAGCAACAAAGATGTTGAACAAGACTGGTCCCAACACCGATCCCTGAGGGACACCACTCGTCACTGGCCTCCAGCCGGACACTGAGCCATTGACCACAACTCTTTGCATGCAGCCATTCAGCCAGTTCTTTATCCACCGAGTGGTCCACCTATCAAATTGATGTCTCTCCAATTTAGAGACAAGGATGTCGTGTGGGACAGTGTTACAAANGAGAGACTTTGGGAAAGGTTAAAAAAAAAAAAAAAAAAAAAAAAAAAAGAAACAGTACTTGTATTTTTAAGGGTCACATAATCAAATTGAATGCTAGGAACTCACATGAGCAGAAAAGAACAAAGGCAAGCAAACTTATAAGAGCACTGGGGTTTATTCTAAATTCAATTTCTGGTTTATGGTGGGCAAATACTATTCAGTGCTGAAGCAGCACGGAAGGAACCAAACCTCACCTTTTTCCAGCTTAATTAATAAATGAATTAATTAATTAAAACTGTTTTCATGACAGCTTTGTGGAAGTCAGCTCAATGCTATGGAGGCCCTTGTAAGAATTGGCTAGTCAAAGCTTAACACCCAATTTGTCAAATGCTGTCAGTGCTTAATGGCAGCTGGTTTTGCACTATTTTCAGAAGTGTTTAATATGTGAATTTACCTACTACTTGGGTTTTAGTCTGGCACACCGACCAACAGTTTGGGTTTTTTTCCAAGAACGGTTTATCTGAAGCTGCTAATCAAACTGCCAATTATTGAAACTATTTTTTTTTCCTCAGCACAAATCCTTATTTTGCCAATTTCTTATTTTTCAATTCGACACCATTTTGCTGTCTATTAAGACGTCAAATGTATTCTATTGAAAGTGATCAGAGATGCAATTCAAATATTATTTGTATTTTAAGTCAATGACATTCAACTCCTGCTACCATGTGCCATTTTCTCAAATGTGAAGTGCAAAAATTTTCAGGTCAAAATGCACTGAGGTGAGAAGTTATTTCTGTACAATTAAGAGCATAATTAGCAAGCATTATAGAAGAAAAAATACATTACTGGTATCAAAGTCTTTTTCTTCAGTTAGCATAATGTTTAGTAAAACAAGGTAACTGAGCAGTTCTCCATCCCTACTGAAGCCAGTTATCTGACTGAAATTTAGATCAGGCCATTTAAAATTGTTAGAGAAAATAATTTCACAGACAAAACCAAGACACAGGGACATTTGGTTCCTTTCTGAGAGTACCAAAATGCAACTTAAATGTCAATCAAGTGAAACTGAACAGCATCTGCAAAATCAACAGTGTGGCAACATGCACATTATAAGACCTGCAACTCCTACCTCATAGCAGGGAATAGAGCCATGTAAGAAGTGAAATATGCTTCATCAAAATATTTCAACATTTCAAGGTTTGGTAATCAGATGAATTTATTTTCTTAAAGACAAAACATCCATGAATGTAAATTTCTTGTAAACCATTAAGCCCTTACTGCTGTCTGAACATTCAAATAATACAAAAAACTGTCCAGGAAAACCTAGGAACCTGGAAAGCTTTTTACTCCTTCACAATGGACTTCTGATTTTGTAGTTTGTTGCTTTCAAATGGATTCAATTCCTACTGCACTTGTAAAATAACATGCAGCACAATTGATACTTTAGAAGGAATGTATGTCAGTACAATCAGGCAAATATTAATTTTTCAGTACTGTACAAAATCTTCTGATGTTAATTCTCAGTCTTTAATAAATGATGGTGCTGGCAGACATTACAAGTGAAAGGCTGAATCACAAATTTAAATTACTAATTGTGCTGCAAAAGGTAAAAGGTCAGACTTGAAAACATATCCTTTCCAAGCCCCTGTATGCTAAATGGGAACCAGCATTGCCAAGGAAAAGACTTCAATGTGTATCACTTAATTGGCAATATATATTGAAGTCACATTGTTCCAGTCCAATGCAGTTTCATTCTGCATCTTAAACCTATTTAAACTGCTTCTGGAAACATCCTCCACATCACAAATGCATAGATTTGAACACACAAAAAGTCACCTCCTGGAATTAAAGAAAAGCACTTTGTTGGTGTCTATAGGGTGATTAGATGTATTTATTTCTGAATTGCTACTTGTTCCACACTGTATTTTTACAAAGCTTTGTTGCCAGTAAAATTGTTATCTTGTATTTACATGTAGTAACTAACAGGAAGCAAAATGGGAAGAAAAAGACCAGTGTTTGCTGTTTGTCACATTTATTGTGCCAGTTTAAAACTTCGCAGCCTTGTTCAAAGGTCTAAGGATTTCAAATAAATGCTTTGGCTACTTTTAAGTTCATGGAAGAGCCAAGGTAAGGTCTAACCATGGGTCATCACTTTCACAGTAAGCCTCTTGCTCTGCTGTATTTCAACTGTTATCTCACACAGTGATGCTCATAGAGCAGCAGGTAAAGAGGGTCTCTGCATTGTTTTTGTGCAGTAACAAAACTGACAGACACAGTTCAGCTGAATTCTAGATATGATCCATATCCTAGCTTAATTTCTCATTTGAACTCAAAAAAGAAATCTGCCTAGACACATTGAACCTCAGTGGCAAAGCCATTTTCCTACCCTTTTGCAAAAAGTGTCCAGAATATAACTATTCCAGACTTCTGAAAAACATTTATTTTTAGAAAGATGCAAGCTTCTTACACTGCAATTAGCTCACTGAGCTTCAGTTCTCTTCATTCTATCCAGCTCAGAAAATAAGCTATGTATCATTTTTAACTAATTCTTAAGGGTAAAAATAAGATACCTATTACATGTTAGGAAATTAGAAAGCTAGATTTTAGTAATGAACATCTTCAAATATGAATCTGAATAGTGTGTTTAGCTAGCAAAAGAGACTAGCTGGCTGCTCTTCTCTCTGCAGTACAACTGTTTGATTTCATTACACTGTTGGCTAAAATCATACTTTGGCTTTATTCCCATATCAGTTTCTATCTGCAAAGGAATTACCATCTTCATATAATTGCTGTTCTAAACTGCATGTCTGTCACCACATAAGTGAAGATCAGGTGTTTCTCACACTGTATTTACTGCGTGCAGCAGTTGAGTTACATCCCTTCTTCAGTTCCTAAATTCAATCCGTTTAAATATTTCACTTGTTACATAGAAGAAAAGCTTTGAATTTTCACTTTTTTTCTTTTCTCAGAGTTCCTAGCTAATTATTGGTAATTAAAATATTTTCTTTTATTAATAATTATCAGTATTTTTGTCATTGCTATTTAAATAAATCTGGTACAAAAATGATGGTTAAATTTGAAGCACCTACAGTGTCATAGCGCGTTCAAACATTTTCTTTGCCGTCAGGATCAGCAGCTAGACGACTTGCTAACTACATTGCCAGACCACCAGAGGGAGTCGAAAACTACATATAGCTTCTGAAAGTGCCTCAACCTGTGGGCTTATAGAAACTGCTATGTTGTGAATATGACAAATGGGAAAGAAAATGAAATAAATTAGAGAAATTCATGGAGATCAGGAGTTACTGAGGATAAAGATCATGAAAAAATTCTAGAAACCTCATCGATTTGTTACTACCCAGGAGTAAGAAAACATCTGCGATCTAGAAGCATTCAGCAAAAAGAAGTGTTCAGCAACTGCTTTCTGTTCTGTGTTTGTAAAAAATAAAAATATTTAATTTAAATTAGATTTTTAAATTACATTAATAACTGGAGAAAAGTCTTACAGTAAGTCCAAAATTAGTACATGGAAGTCCTAAACCAAAGGGACAAAGGCCCTTTGGTCTCATCATGTATGTCTCTCTGAACAGCTCAGGGAATGTCAGGGGTATCATGAGGACACTAGGCTTGTGTCAGAGGAAAGTAGAAGACAGCATCAGAGTATAGCCTGCCTAGCCTGATGTGACCCTGAGAGAGACCTGGCCTGTCAACAGCCTCTCTACCATAGTAACTGGCACGACCAGTTAACCTTCATGTAAAGAAAAATTGATTTACCAATAGATTGAGAAAATGAAATAAGAACATAAATTTGGAGACCTGCAACAAATTTATGAGGAATTAGATCTTTTAAAATCTCTCAGGATAATTAACTCTTTGCTCAAACATTAAAAAGGCAGTGGATTCCTCAAGTCTTGATGTCTCCAAAACAAGACTGGATGCTTTTCAGGTAACATGACTTGGTCAAACACAAGTTATTTGCTCTACGGAAGACTAATTGATTTATATCTGATACCCTGTTCTACACAGGATGTCAGATAGCAAATCACAGATCTTTGATTCCCAGTTCCCCCAGATCCTTGCTGCACTGTGCAGTGCCTACCTACAAAACACCAGGGACCACTGGGAAGGCTACTGGAAAGAAAGCAGTGTGCATCATTCTGCTGCCCTGTAAATGCTGCATGCATTTCTAATACAATTGGTTTGACTCAGTTGGCCATCCCTTATGTTCTTGCAATAGTCAGTTGGCTTTACATACTGCAACTTATTTTATGGGGCCCTACTAAACCTTTTAGAACTCTATTGCCTAACACTTGCTCTCATTGGCAGAAAGAAAAATTCTGTTCGCATCTTAAGATTCTCCAGAAATCAGAACTTTTCCTCCTCATGTACTCTACTATTTCATAGCTTCTCTTTATGAAAAATTAGATTACGTAGTTCCAGGGAAGATTAGGACTGAGCCTATTATTTAAAATGCAGTAACATGATCAGAGAAGTCTCCAGAAGGTCTAACATTTGCTGAAAACACAGAACAGATAATTTCCCGTCTGCTTCACTGTCCTGGATATCATTCTACCTATTACCACAGACCAAATTACAACACATGTGCTGGTTTTACCTGCTTAATGAAAACTGAAATAGAAAGCAATAACGTTATTCTGACTACAGCTGGTTGGGGATGGATGTGAACTATCATTCTATGGGCTTTGTCTACTTTCAGTTCACAAAGATGATTCATGGGGAAAGTTTCTGGGGAATAACTGCCAGCTTTCAGCCTCCTAGTACTCCTGCTGGGTCCAAGTACAGGTTCTCAAAAACCTGAAGTTTCACATCTGGAGAACAAAGCAGATGTCTCCTGCATGCTTCTGACCTAACCCTACTTTGAAGTGCAAAAGGCGAATCAGCCAGCCAGATCAGACACCTCAGAGTATGTTCAGGTACAAGTTTGAAGGTGCCATCTGAGTTGATACTTTTGGTTTGCACTCATTCTCAAAAAAACCCAAAAAAACCAAAGAAACAAACCACCAAAACAAAATCCCAAACACCAAAAATAAACCAAACAAGAAAAAAAACAACCAAAAAAACCCAACCAAAAAAACCCCAAACAACCCACCAATCATAAAATCGGTCTCTTCTTTTTTGTGTATTTTAAAACCTGCTTTTTTTTGTACTTCCAACAGTATTCATTCCATTTATCAAATAGGACAGTCGTCTGAAGAGTAAGATACCTATACATTAACCAGTGTATTTTAAACTAGGTATTTCTACACTTCTGATTAAAAGAAGAGTTTCTTGCATAGCCTCCGTTCTTATTTTTATTCTTTCTATATATAGGACACTTGACCTTGCAGCTCTTTTGGGGCAGAAAGATCCATGCATTGCTTTTCAGAACAAGCAGAAAGACTAAAGAAATTTAAGAGATAGGAGAGTTAACAAATAGAAATCTTAGGAAAGGAACAGACCTAAGTATACAATCTGGGGAGTAAAAATACAAAATAACAAATTAAAAAACCCTACAAATAAAACCTGCATAACCTATTTAACCCAAATGTACACTGAAAGAATGTGGTAGTCTTTAGGTATACTGACATCATTACACCACAGGACTCAAAACAGATAGGCATATTCACACATTTTCCTCCAAAAAAATGAGCTTGTGGCAGTCCTGGAGATCTGCAGTAGCTCAAATACTATCAGTCTGTATTAGAAGCTTGCTCAGCTGCTTCTCTCTACTGCAACAGTAGTTGTGCAAAATGCAACAGCCTATGAACATCCTTTGTTATTATCTACAAAACTGACATCACCCAAGTATCATCTGCCTACCATTGAGATGTTCAGCTTATTTTTCAATTCTGTGAGAAGAGTTCACATCACAACTTCAATAGTCAGAAAAACCATGAACACACAGACCACAAGTTATCCAAGGGGAACACCCAGGCTGCTGCTCTGTGCTGTGTACAGCTCTGGCAAGAATCTCTGCTAAGGAAAACCAAGGTTGACTTGCTAATGATGACATGATGTACTTCTCCAGATTGTTTTGCATTATCTTTGAAGCCACTACAGTGGTTAACCACACAATTTAGGGTAACAACAAAATTTCCTATTTCTGAACACCATGGCCTGGAGTAGAAAACAGGCTGACTTAAGGTGAAAGTCTCCATTGCTGTTATCATTCCAACAAAACTAAACAATCTGATTTGCCAAACACTGTTTATGCCCTACTGGGGAAGTACCTCCAACCCAGAAGCCCCAACAGCAGATTTTCATATATCTGTGGCTCCAGCAAGACTGGCCAACAACAGGCTGGGCTTACCATATTCCAGATCAACAGTTAGGCTTTTACAGCTCCAGAGACGGGAGTGTTCAGGTGACTTCTGGTTTCACAAATCAATCTTCAGTGAGTTCTGAGCAGTCTTCCAGAAAACAGCTTTCCTGTATTTCTATCACCAGTGAATTCATAAAATGATCCAAAATCAGAACTATATCCTTATTTGTTTTCTAAATATCCTGGTATTGGGTAAAATAAACCATTGCAATTACTTATCTTGGGCTTTGGTAATTTCTGTCATGAGGTTTTGCACTTTGTCAATGTGTCCAAGAATCTTAGAGAAGCGCACAGTTGTCAGAAAGAAAACTTCACTGTTGGTAACTGGCTTAGAGTGAGCTAAGTAAATCAATGTTCATGTTTCTGTCTTTACCAGTTGAAGGTGACTCCATTTCACTCAGACAAAAAAGCTGACAGGTTAACCTGCTTGGTTGGGGTTGGGGGGTTGTTTGTTTTGGGTTGTTGGTTGTTTTTTTTTTTCCCCCTTTTTGGGGGGAGTGTGTTTGTGGTGTTTTTTTAGAATTTTTTGTTTTGTTTTGTGGGGGTTTTTTGTTCATTTGTTCGGGGGTTTTGTTTTGCTTTTTGTGGATTTTGTTTGTTTGTTTCTTGTCCTTCAAGTTTTTAAGTTAAATGTGTAGACCATTATTTCTTCAAAAGCAATGCCTTCTGCATTTTGGTGAGCAAAGCACTCAGCACTCTCTTCTTCCCATTTTACTCCCTCCCCCTCTCCCTGCCCATACAGGTGCAAGACACAGGTCACCCTGTTCCAGTTTCTGCAAATTAACACAGCTTGTTCCTTACAACCAGCTGTCAGAACCTGTCACCAATTCATTTACCCGTACAGCCTCAGAGGTAAAGGTAGAAATTACGGATGATTTCTTCTCCTGGGACTCTGGCAAAATACAGCTTTTACTGACAGGAAATAATTTTGCTGGTTTTTGGTTTGTGGGGTTTTTTTTATTATTTTGGTTGTTTGTTTGTTTTTTCTTTTTTTTCCTGCACAGGTGCAGTAAAAATGTGTGTAAGCATCAAAATTTGCTGAAGTAGCATCTTAATGATAAGATTGTAAAGGCTGAAAGCCAATGCCAGCCTTTTATTCATTTTTGTAATTCAGATGTAAGTGAAGATTAAAGGCCTGTTCTCACTTTGGTGGTGATCTCCAGTTCTCCTTTAAACCTGACAGCTTTAAAATTTAACTAGATGACCTGCCAGGGCTGCTTACAGATAGTATGTATCACCATGTCAGTCAAAGTAGAACAGTACTAACACTGGAACATAAAAGCAGTAGGCATATAGCAATTAAAGAAGATTTCTGCATTTCTCAGCTTTATTGTTGGCATTTCAAAGGAAGTTAACAGACTTCTGCATGAATGCGTCATTACTACTTTTACTTTGGATTAACTATGAAATCGATTAATCCAGTGTTAACCAAAATGCCTTAACTAAATTAATAGAACACCTCCCCACCTCTGCTGGCTGAGAGGTGGATACAAAGACCAGAACCAAGGAAAGGGCAGAGCACCTATCAGCAGAAACGATTTGGAATGGCTTGTGAGAAGCTGTCAGAGCAGCCTGTGCCATCTCATCTACCTAAATGTTAACCAGGGATTTCCAGGACCTTGCAGACTACCCCTCATATCACACAGAACATAAAGGCTACCAAAACACATGGGTTTTCTTCATATTTACATTATTGCAGGTGTCTTCATATTTCTCTGCCCTTGCTGCTTCTGGGTACAAACATGTAAGACTGCTCCAGCTGGTCTATGTAATTGAAAACATCACCTTATTTACTTGTGCAGACCACAGGAATCATCCTAAGTTTGGTTTGTTTTTTTTCCCTGCGAAGGTATTCTGAACATCCAGAATCTACTGAAGAAGGATGGCAAGAGAGAGCTAGCAAACAGCTCTACAGTTCCTATTTTTTATGGAATCCAGGGCTCTCTATGTCAAAGGAGCAAACTGAGAAATATTTCTCACAGGTAGAGAAAGATCAAAGTACTCTTTTCACAGCAGAAACAGCAGAAATGTTACTTCCTGGTCTCTCAGTCCAGAATATTCAGTCAATTATCTTCACTGAAGGGAGAAAATTTCATGTTAGCAATGTAAAAACTGGTGTTAAGACTGTCGTATTTGCAAGATAAAAACAAACACCACTAACTTGGTAAACCCACCTGGAATGATACTTGAAAAATAATAAAAAATTCCACCTGAAGACCAAAATGACATATAAAGATACAAATACGTGTGTAGACAAACACACACACACACATACTCACAGACCTGCAGAGCTAGGAAATGTGTTTGTGCTGGGTAACTAGCAAGAAAGCTTGCAATTCAGCATTGGTGAATATTACATGCTGGGCTGGTTTTGGCTGGGGTAGACACTTGCATATGGAGATAGTGAGGGGAGAAATTTACCTCTGAAAACATCTTCCCAGAAGCCTCTCCTCTCTGACTTCCCATAACTTTCGTCCTGTTCTGTGGTAACCCCCTTGTCTGGTCCTTCGAATCTGTGTGAGTCAAGAACTCATTTTTAAGCACAGGTTCTCTTAACAAAAGCATATTACTTTAAATTGAGGCCTAGACACGCAATAGGACATGTATCTATATATATATACACGCAATACATGCACATACTAAAAATACAAGACATTTGTGCAACACTTTACCACAAAGAATAAATAAGTATCATCATCCTGTGGATATTTTCTGCCAAGAACTATTTTGTTCCTAGATGAATGCTAGGGAAGATGGCTGTGCAGGTTATTGCTACCTTGTTCAGAAAAGTAGCCATGGAAAAGTGCTAAGAAAATATATGCAGAATGCCAACTTGAAACCTCAGTTCCATTCTGATGAAATACTGTATTTTTGTGCTGCCCCCAAAAAACTGTTTAATAAGGCATTTTAATGAAGTTTTTTTCATAGCTGCAAACAATATACATGGCAAATACACTGATCCTTCTACTAAGAAACAATAAATTTTTCAGCTGCTTTTCCTTATAGGAAAGTGTGGAAATTTCACTAAGGCAGAGGAACAGTAAGTTCGTCATGTTACTTCACTTGTACTCCTCTAAATCCTTTAGCAGAATTACCATTTGATTACTAACATTTGTTTCTGAAAGTATTACAAATAAATAGCTTTATAGAATATTGATTATTTAAAAGATCAGATTAATGATAAGTTATTTAAATCTTTAGTGATAAGAAATTTGATTTTTCCAACAAAACTGCCCACATTATTGGGAACTGCATTACATTTCTCACAGTAGAGAGGTATCAGTACTAGACTTTAAAGTTGACTGACGCATAGCAGCAGTGTGAAAGAAACCTAATGCGAGTATAAGAAATCTAATATACAGTCTAACACCTCTTTACCGACACAACACCAAGTATTTATAGTACTAAGGAAGATTGGCTTGTGCACCTCAGATTTGAAATAGTGGTATGACCTAGAGAGCCACGCTGGACAACAGAGTAAGCTGAGACAACATTGTTTCACCATGAGTAACCTTTCTCCTGCAGGAAGACTGTTCATCTGAACAGAAAGTGAACCTGCCTTTGAGCTGCCTAGCTTACAACTCAGTTTTATCAATGTAAAAAGAAACTTCTTTATGCAGGTGCTTATGTAAGATGTTAATCTAAAATTTCAGACAGCTTACTGTCAAACGTACCTTCAGAGCTCTGTTACCTGGAGGCAGCAGAAAGGTGGAGGTGATAAACATTTCAGCTACCCCAGGTAACTGGTTCAAAGCAAATGGAAAGTGACACCTAAATGTACTTACCCCTGCCAGAAAGAATTACCCTGTTTTTAAATTCTTATTTAATAACTACTGTTAGAGCACAAAGAAGACACAGAAATACTCATCTATAGAAGTTTTCTTCGATACAAGTGTCGAATTCTAATAATATTCTAAATCCACCTGGTATCCAAAAGTTTCTTACTGTTACATGAAATCAAACGGAAAAATGCCCTTTTACTTTGTTTTCCTCATCCTGAAGACAACAAATTCCATAAACTCCTCAAGTACTAACTTCACAAGCAACCTGTTCTACAGTCTTTCAATTCATTTGTATTGTCTGCATAGCAAGTATTAGTGGTGGATTGTTTGTTGTATTTACAGCAAGTTTATTGGGGAGAGGAAAAGTATTCTCTTACAAATGAGCCATGTTCACTATTGAGATTATTTCCAAAGAGAGCATTCAGAAAGCAAACCTGAATATATTACATTGACAATTATTTTTTGATATTTTAACATCAGCCACTTAAAACTGGTTAGATTATTAGCACATATACTGATCTTTAAATATACTACTTCTACATAAACAGTGCAAATCTCAATATTCACATCAACCTGAAATTAATGCTGCAATTACTGTTGACATTCACATCAAGAAAGTAGTAAACTATTTCACATGAGCAATTCCAAAACCTCAGAATGCCATTATTAATATTAAAGAAACACAGAACAAACATGTTGGGCTTCAAAGCCTTGTTTTGATACACACAATCCCTGTAAACATGGATGTATTGTACTTGTCAATACTGATATCTGATATAATTTTATAAATAAAATCATTGATATAAACAGTTCCTATAACCATTTTTTGCATAGGGTTTTGATTAAGGTTACTTTAAGACAGAGCAAGCTGTTAACAAAATCCTCTAGTCAATTAGTCTTCCATCACACAAATTTAGGTGTATGACTAAACTTTACTCAAGGAGTCTCTCTGACCTCAGTGAAAACTTACACATGTAAGCATATGCAAAACTGGAGTCAACATTAACACTTAAGTTACCCCTAATCATTGAGAATACAAGCAATAGAAGAGCTCTCCATAAATTTATAAAATATACCAATTTAAAAGTTTATGCTGATGTTTCTGTAAGTCACATTTATGATTCCAAACAGTTATGTACATACTATACTATCACAGTAGGAAATATTTCACTGTAGAACGCCACAGTGAACAAGTTGTGAAGCACAGTGTTCAATATAATTTCCCTTTAGTATTCCCAGTGCATAAGTTGTTAACATCTACACTACACAAGGTGCCCAGGTCTAGTATTTGTTATGTACAATGTAAAAGCAAGATAGAAAGAGCTTTGCATTTTAAAGTAAGGAATGAAAACAGTAGGCAATATACAGGGATTCACTCCTGCAAAGTACAGAATTCTCCTTCACAATGACCACAGCCACTGAATACGGTGGATTTCAGGTCATTCAACCCAGTAAAACAGTGCTCAGCATCTTGTAAGAAGAGAGATCTGGGTGCACTTTATTATAAAACATCTCCTTTAGATGTCATAAAGTGCAAAAAAACATATATTCTAATGTTGTACAGTCACTATTAAACTGCTATATTTGCACAATGCAAAATTCAATAACTTGTTACACATTTTGTATGGACCCTATAATAACAAATGCTGAGACTGGAGTTTTGCACCTTTACAAAAATTCTTAGTATTTTAAAGATATTGTGTAAATATAAAAAGAAAATATAAATTATAATTAATTCTTGAAATAGATATTTTAACATGTGACCATTTTCCAAAGCATTCAGTATGAAATTTCACTTTCTCTTACAGCATTACATTTTAGAATCTGTAAAACATTTTAAAAGCTAATAACTTGAAAAAGTAGAAATAAAAATTGTCATATCACAGTACCAGACACCTCACCTCATCAGACATCTTTTATCCTACATGTTTCTAAAAAATTAAATTAAAAAAAACATCCAAACAACTCAAGACTTATATTCCCAGTTGTTCAGAACAAGATACATGGAGTTACTTCTTAAAAGAACGTAAAAGTTCCATAATTTCATTTCACTCTTAAAACTCAAATAAATGGGGCAGAATGTAACCACAAATTTAAAAGGCCTTAAAATACTATACTGCTTTGGTGCATTGTATCAATGACTCTTTACATGCATGAAGAATCAAATTCTATTACATTCTTCACAAAGTTGGGTAAAAGCAGAAGTTTCAAGAGTTCTGCACATGTTACAGAGCTTTCCTTTCTTTTGAACACCGGGGAAGAAACTAGGAGGAAGACTGACACTGAGAAACTGTCTTCCTCCAAGCTGCACCATGAGCAGCATAGCTCCTGACCTTGGGCTTCACTGCACAATAAGTAATTTAGCCCTAAGAGAATACATTGTTGGTTGTATAATAGTATTATACCATATCCAGTGATACCAAACTTAATGCTAACAAGAAATGTATTGAAATACAAAGGTAAAAAATAACTGAAATATATTTTTAAAGCGACAGACATGTTAATGTAGCCTGCAAACCACAGGGAGGTTGGGTGGGAGAAGACAATATAGGTTTATAATAAACTACCAAGTTTATGACCACCTAAATCTTCAAGACAGGGTATCCTCTGCTTTTCAGTCAGAGAACTGGAAGATGGTTTCTGGGTTATTGCTGTCTGTGGGGTTTGTTGGCTGCAGTGTCTTTGTAGGTGTAGTTTTACCATGAGAATGAGAGGAAGAAGAATGAGAACTTTCACTGGAGCTGCTACGTGTCTCTGTGCTTGTACTTGTTTTTTTCATTTTCCTTCTCTTTGCAAGAGGTGCCTTGTCAACATTCTGAAGACAAAATCCTTCCCTTTTGTACTTGTTAAAGGCCTGTTTAAAAATAAAAGGTAATTCTAAGCTTTCCAAGAGGTTTAAGACATTTTATGGCTTGTAATTTATTATGAATGTTCTCTGGTAAATCATAAGATAAACTGTAATCTCTTGACGGAACCCTATGAATAACTTTAACAATAACTTTACTAGCCTTTAAAAGCATTCAAGTGCCAATACATAACATTATTAATTGACATTATCATTCCCTTGTTGTTTTTAATTGTTGTTTTCTAATTGTTTTTAATTTAGAAGTATTTTTTATTAAGCCTTAAACCTATTTAGAACTACATTTTCAGGAACTATACTTTGTTAAACTTCACTGGTTTTCTTTCAGCCCAAATTATGTTGCATTATCAGGACCTCTCCAAGTGACAATTATTTTCTTTTTCTCTTCTTGGCAATAAACATCTGCAAGTATTTCAGCATAAAGTTGCTCAAATGCTGTTTACTCTCTGCAGAAGGGAACTTGAGAATCAGCATTGTGATTGTATAATACAATTTCAGTTCAAACATTTTTAATGACTATACAGTGGCAGACAAGCAAGTCCATTAAAAAGAAAGTATCCATGATTTTAAAAACATGAACTAGGTATGTTCCAGAAATTTTACCTCAACTTTGTAAGCGTAAGGACAAAAAGTCAGATAGTCACTTAAGTTAAACAGAAAGATTCTTATTTTTTTCCTAAGTTTGAAGACCTTTTAAAATATTTGTCTAAGAAACACAGTATTTACAATACCTACTTCATGAAGAGCCATGTCTTTGTCCCTAAAATCCCACTAATATAAATCTCTTCAAGAAATATATTCCTGCCTCATCATTCATGTTTTCACTCTACTTAATCACAGATGTTAGATATTGCTGAAAAAATTGCAGCTATAAGGAACCACTGAATTATAAGCACAAATACACATTTTTAATTAGGAGAAAACTACTAAAAAAATCTACATTAACACATTAAAAAATTTAGCACGTGACAAAAGATTTCTCAGAACTTACATGAAAAGTGGCTTTGACGTATGTGTGCACTGCAGCTCCTGAGGAGCCTAAGTTATCAGGAGTCATTAGAGGGTTGGATGACAGCTGACTACCATCCTGAAGCCATTCATTGTATCTCAGGCTGGACATCTTTATTCTTTTGTTTGGATCCACTGTTAGAAGTCCTAATAGAAATATATTACATTCTCTTAAATTGTGAGCTATTTATTTTATTTTAATAGAAAATAGGATTATTTTTAAAGAAAATCTCATGCATTGCTTTGGTAAGTAAATAATGACAATATTTATCTTAGGTACGCTAATATTTATCCTAGGTAAGGCTCACACCATGTTGTACTGTCACTCTCTCCAGAAGAATCATTAAATACAATAAACTTCCATTTAATTGTTGGATAATTCGCATATCTTCACATTAACTCAGAATTATCAAATAGTTTCTTCTCTTCAAATCTCTCTAGGGTTTAGTTCAAGAGGGTAGACTGAATGTTGAAATGCCTGCCTTTTTGGCAGAAAAATTACTTACAAGCCTGCTTCTAAAGAAATTCAGAACTCAACCTTTGTTAAATTAGGACTGGTGCCTATCTCATGCTGAAAATATCATTAGATACTCAAAAGCTATGGGGAAATCAAAGCACGGCAAATGTGAATGAAGCAGCTCAGAAATACAGCAGTTGTACATGTACTCAAAACCATCCAGAGTGAAAGTGATAGTAATATATTCATTTTCTGCAAAAGCTCAGCTTTTAAAACATCTCATAACTTAGTGTTTTTACAAAGCAACCATAACATAAAAGAATAAATCTGCTTTTAAATATACTTTAAAAGAGTGACTTCACTTTTTCTGAAACTCTTTGGCTACTTTTAACCCCACACACCATCCATCAGCATCTCATTACAGTAGAAAGCTCTCTGCTAGGTGTACTAGCAAGCTGTAGTGCCATTCTGATGTGTCCACCTTTATTCATAACTTGAATTAGGGGCTCAGTACATAGCTTAAGCTGTGGATACTATTCTGCCAAGTTAGACACTGACAAGATATGTATAATTCTCTAAATTTTATCTTCTGAGATAAGAACATAAGGTACATTAAATATTTGTGAATACATACCTTGAATTAACTCTTTAGCCTCTTCAGAAACATTTTTCCAAGCTTCTCCTTCAAAAGAAAATTCTCCCTTCTTAATTTTCTTCATAATTTCCAATGCACTGGTACATGTCAAACTTTTGTCTTGAGACTGAAATGGTACCTGTCCTGATAGCATTGTATACTGTCATAAGAACAAAAGTAGTATTAACAGAGTATATTTGTTGACAATCTTATTACTAAATATGGAAAGCTTCTGTATGCATCACCACAGCTATACAATGAAACTTCCACTTGTACATCTTTCAAGGCTACAGGAAACTTAAAGTATGTAAGATTTTCTCTGGAGTCCTTGCTAGAACAAAAAAAAAAACAAACGAACATTCATGTTTCATGAAAATATCTGCAAAACACAATGGTATTTCTATCCAGTTTATACCTACTGAAATTAATTTTCTGTAAATCAGAATGCAGGTTGATTCCTTCTCTGAAATGAATCTGTATGAAAGTTATATGGATGCCTGCAAGATCTTCTAACACAATCATCTCTTTTTAAGAACCAGATTGTAGCAAGTACTTTTTCCATTCCCAGAAATGGTGAATATAACTTACTGCTTAGGAAAAAACATCTCCATTCCTAGAAAACATCAGTCTCTGGAATCTACTATTTGTGCAGCAGTATTTTCACCTCACTTGAAATATCATCTATCCAATTCAAGTCTGAAATTATGCCAAGTGCTTTGCATTTTAACAAAAAGTAAATATATAAAATGAAGTTACAATTGAAAACCTCAAGCACTCACCAAAATGACCCCCAAACTCCACAGATCACAGGACTCGTCATAACCATTGTGATTCAAGAGTTCTGGGGCAGCATAATGAAGAGTAAAACATGGAGTCTTAAGAGGCTGATTATCAGGTGGTTTTAAACGAGCAAAGCCAAAGTCAATTATTTTTATTTCTGAATTATCAGTTTCATCCGTAAACAACAAATTCTGTAAAGTAAAGACAAAATCAATACCAGCATCAGGTAGAAAATTGGTTAGAATAGTTAAATAGTTATTTTTACCTCCACATTTAATACTGTAGAAATCCATCTAGGGAAAAGAGGAACTGAGAGACACTGGGGGGAAAAAATGGAGAAGTAGGAATAACGGTACTCTGGGATGTAAGAAAATGTGATGTGTCTATCTGCCTCCTGAAACTCTGCAAGTCAGGTTAGATCTGTCTGAGATTATTAATGAAAATGGATATTCAGCAGAGAACAGGAAGGAAAATAATTTGGGGAACACTGACAAGGAAAAAGCAAAAGACATCAACGTAAGAGGAGAATCGCCTTCTTCCTCAAACAGAAGTATATTTTCTTAAACTAATGCTTCCTTCTGGCATGTGCCAAACAACAGCTTTCTTGCATGTGGGACTCTTGATACATGTCTTGTCTTGAAACTGAATAGTCTTTGGTCCTCAAGTTGTAACACACTGTAGCCATATTGTTATGGGCACAATAACGCAAAAGAAAAATTTGAAGTGAAAGATGGTGAACCAGAAAGTTCAAGCACTGAAGGCCAAATAGCAGTCCAACCAGTGGCCTACTCCTCACACCAAGGTAAAGAAACTTTAATACAGTAGTCCCAGAGAATTCCAACTTTACAGACTGGAATGTGGCATCTTGGACTTGAAGAGAGACAAGTTGTTGTCAGTTTGGAAGAAGATTTCAGACAATCTGTTCTTCCTTTCCCCTGAATATTTATTTTTGTCATGATAAAAAGACAATGATAAAAGAGCAAAGCTAAGTTTTAAGAGAACTAGAGAGGTAAAGATGAATTATAAAATATTTCTACTCCCCCCTTGAACTTCTGAGAGAAAGAGGGAAAATTATTTTTTGTTGCCTTTGCTGTTTAACCTATGCAATGCTAGAAAAATTCACAATATTAGAAATCCTATAGCCTAAGTGAATTACTAATTTCAAACTCATTAAGAAAGGGGAAAGAAAAATGATTGCTAGACTGCAAGCAGATCAGTAAGGACAACCTGAGAGCATTTATTATGGATAAAACAGAATAGCTACTACAAAATTTTGCATTCTGTACTGCTGTTATACATTAATGCACTATTAGAAAAGTCAGTTTTCTGTATTAAAATGTTGCGCAAAATGGATCTGAAGGAAGCCAAATTTCAGTAGAAATATTAATGCAGTGAGGACAGGCAATTAATGCTTTTTGGTTTGGTTTTTTTTTTTTT
>NDXB01015026.1:23889-40188 GCA_002631895.1 Agapornis roseicollis | reverse complement strand
TTTTTTTTTTTTTTTTTTTGGTTATAAAGCCAACAAGAAAATAACCGCAGTGACATTCAATTGAAAAGAGCTTTCTTAAGACATGATTCTTTTTTAAGATAAAAACGAAACTGGCTATGTGCAGAAAGAAAGGTACAGTCCAAATGTTCTAAGCCATCTTCAGACTACTTCATTTATCAGGTAAACACAGTGTTACACAAAAACCACCACACTAAATTATCTATTTTCTATCCAATACCTTTTCCTCTATTTTGCAGAGCAAATACTTGATCTGATGACTATTGCTTAGATCAGAAAAGCCTTCCATCCAGTTCATGCAATTAAAAAAACATCTCAGCCTTAGTGACATCTGACCAGCTGTATTTTTTACAACAGACTTACCAGAATCACATTAGATGTCAAAGTTGAACATTAAACAAACCTGACTGAAATTGTTAGAAAGGAAACAATTTCATATATATATATATATTTTTTTTTTTTTACAGAAAGGTGCACTAACCACATCTAGATCGGGAAGCCTGCATATACCATACCAAGTTCATGTGGAAACCTAAAATAGCAACTTTCAAAACAACAGGCAGGAAGGAGACAAGCTGGTTAAGTCCAACTTTGTGGAGGCAATGCATTCTGCAAGCTGTTTGCTAACCCTTCATTACTTGGACTTCCCAGACTTCTGTTCCTGAACATGATGTAGAATTGAAGACTGCCTAATTTACCATGCAGCTGAAGTTCTGCTTTACAGAATCTGGCCTTTACATTCAAGATGGTAATAAGGCTAGAATGATGAGAATAGAAAAGAGAAAGGATTTCTGGGTTTTCTCCTTTAAATGATGAGTTTGAAAAGCTTTTTCTTTCCTTGATGCTGTCAGCAGAAAAACATTTTCCAAGAATCGCATTTTTAATTAGCACATTAGACTTTGACAATAGCCCCGCTTCATTTAATTGCTTATTTAGTGCAGAGATTCTAGTACAGAGATGTTTTCAAATATGTATTTTGGAATAATTCTGGAAAACAGTTATACATACAACAGTTACAATACCAGTACCTAGCAGACTTCTTCACCTGTTGAGCTGGGATTACAATAAAGGAAGTAAGTCTGTAATACACCAGAAGGTATGCTACAAAAGCATAAGACATTGGTAAGAATGGTGGATCATTTTAAACTCAGCAGCAGCTATTTTCTGATGTATGATGACTGTAATCACCAGTACAACATCCTTACTGGATGAACTAACATTAAACTATGCTATTTGTGGACTAAAGATAACTAACACGTATCCAAGCCCATTGTCATAGGAAAAGGAGCAAATACGGGATACAGGAAGAAGAACAAAGCCAGTGGTCAGCCTTACTATAGGAAACTGAATTGCCTGGAAGGCAAGCTGTTGCTGCACAAGAAAAATACCAGAACAAGAAACTACTGAAAAATACATATTAAATGATCGTATCTTTTGGGAAACCACTAAACTCACTAAATTCAAATCACACTTTTTGATTAGTTGGCTGTGTCAGTTTGTGGTTCATTTTGCATTTTACTGAGACAAAAGACAGTACAAGGGTGTTGCAGCTACCTCCAAAAGAAGCCCTACTGAGGGAACTAAGATCAAAGAAAAAGGGGAAATGTACAGGCAAAGTACCCAAGCAACATAACTGTGCTTGTGAACTGTTTCATAAAATAAATACATATTTACCACTAGTAAAAACTGTCCCCAAACAGGCAAAGAATGTCTCTGAAAAAGTTATGGTTTAAATTGCTTAAAGTGAAAAATTAACTCCTAACAGTTCCTTTTACCTATGAACAGCAAATTGTGTAGACATTTTTCTAAGTAAAAGTGATAAACATTTTATTAAAAATACAGAAGTAGAAAAAAACTAATCAAAACTGCAGGAACAAAAATAACATCACATTCCAGATATTTAATAACATAGTGTCTGAATATATATATATGTATATGTATGCAAGTCACTATACCTCGGGTTTCAGATCTCTATGGACTACTCCTACATCGTGCATATGGCTCACTGCTGAAACAAGTCTGCGCATAATATGACTTGCTTCAGTCTCACTGAAATGTTTCTTTTTCTGAATACGCTCAAGCAATTCTCCTCCCTTCAGCAATTCCATTACTAGAAATGTGTGAAGCTGAAAAAATAAAGAAAAAAAAGGTGTGTTAGAAATGTAACATTACAAACCAACATTCATTCAGGAGCTAAATGCTATTCTGATAGGTTCTTAAAGTATGAAGAAATAAAACTGCTGCTCATAGTAATTCATAAGGCCAGTAAGTGGCACCAAATTGAATCTCAGATGGCATTTTCCCCATCAATCTCACTGAGACTGAATAATGTTGATGTCTTTCCCATGTCCACCCACACTTATTTACAAAAATGCAATGCCATCATGTTAAAGGATAAGTTTGGGTAAGGGAGACAAAATGCCTTGCTTTTGAATAGCAAAGCTAGAAAAAAAAAACAAAACAAAACAAAAAATTCTGCTGTTTAAACCTGTTCTGATGTAGGAATAGATTTCTACCAATATGCATAAAGAATTAGATTTTAAATGTTACCAAATGCTTTAAGAGCACCATGAAACTTTACTGTGAATCCAAAGATCATCTAGAATTTCTTGTGATTTCATCCCCTACAGAGAAGCAGCCAAAGCTACTCTACTATCAGAATCACAACATACATCTTCCCAAACATTAAAGAGTATTTTTTTAATTAAAAACGTAACGATTGTTTAGATGGTTGCTCTTTTCAAGACAATCAATAAGCAGTGACTTCCTTGATTATATGGCAACATTAGCACATAATCAACTGCAATTCAAATGTCTTGCCATTAAGCAAAAGGCTGACTTCTCAGGATAGGAAAGTGAAGTTAGCATTCTCAAAAGGTAATGGATATAGGCATGGGATGGCTTCTACATTTCCTCCTCCAGAATAACAGAAACAAAAGTAATACTTGCAAGCAAAGAAAAAAAAGTTCTGGGAAGAGGTCAAAGAATGAAATCTAAAGAAATAGAAACAGAAGGTGCACAGTATTTAGATATCAAAGAACACAAGCAGAGCTATGCAGACAGAAAGTGGCAACAGAACAAAGTGCCTCCTAGTCACATTGCTAGTAATGCTTGTAAGATATCCTCTCCTGCAAATTTTCTTTATGTTATGGGAATAGCTGACAGGAAAGTCAGGAAGGATTAAAAGACTTTTCTCTGCTAGAAAACTTCTTGTGGCTCACCAGAAGAGACTGCAACTCTATGGCTGGATCATGAATGTAGAATTTGATCAGACTGATATTGGAGCAGGTTAAAAATTGAAACTTTTTTTTTTTTTTTTAAGACAAACCACAGAAATGTCAAGCTTGAAAATTTAGAGCCATTTCAGTCTTCAGAATATTGTGCATGATTAATCTGGAAGATACCATCTGGGAATTACCAAGAGCAACTAAAAATATGACAGGCTGGTTGAGAGTAGCCTATTCAGTTGCAGAGCAATCTGAAAAACATATTTTTTTAGATATTCCTGAGAATAGTAAATTTACGCAAAGAAAAGTGAAAAAAATGTCCTGTTCTACACATGCCTCATATTGTACATAAATGTAAAAAACTGATTCCTTATCATTAAAGATTAATGTACAGATTTTTCATCTTTTCATGCTCCACATAAGCACCCTGCTGGTCCTTGTATAAATAGCATATTGGGATAGGCTGGGATATGTGGGGAGGCAAGAGAGCCCGTAACAAAATCTAGACTAGAATCACAGAGTAGTTTAGGTTGGAAAGTACTTCTGCAGGACAACTGGTCCAAACCCCTAGCTCAAACCAGCACCACCCTCTAAGTTAAATCAAATTATAGCTTCTTAGATGCTCTGGAGCTTGCATTATACTAAGAAAAAAGACAACTAAGGACTGAAAATAAACCCTAAACTAATCTCAGTATGTTCTTAAATAGAGGCACTACTTTCATATTTGGTAAGTTAGCAAGCTAGAAGGTTATCTCCATTAATTTGCTATTATGTAAGAAAAAAAAATTGCAGTAGGTATGTAATCTTCATATGTAAAATTTCCAAATTATTTTACAAAAGTTATTTTTTCAAATACTGTCTTAAGATTCATGGCATCCATGAGGGAAGGTGATTATCTATTTAAAGGTATGGAAACTAGACCATGAATATATTGTATGACAATTAACCAAGCAGATCAAGGACAGAAATAGCATCCAAGACTCTTAATTCTCCCAAATACTTTATTGATTTGGTAGAGTAACTTCAGAATGTAGAATGTAGAACTTCTGCTTCATCTTCTATACTGACTAGACAAAAGCCCTAGGAAAAAAAGTTGTCTCCACTGTAACAGTATGCTTAACTCCTAAAAGTTCTTGGGAAAAGACATGGTAAAGTATTTGGCTAGTGCTGATTATAGTTTCTTCAAAATACCTGGTCCTGAAAAACTTCATGTAACTTCACTACATTCGGGTGTCCTTCGCAGAGTTTCAGAGCTGTTATTTCTCTCTGGGTGTTGGCTTCCATTCTGGAAAAATTGAGCAGTCATTTTGTACCAGTTTTACTGGGCAAATTTCACTGAGCAAAGTATTACTCCTCTTTTTTAATTACTTGCAATCCAAATTTTCTTAATATTACAACCACTTAAACACAATTAAAAGCATATTCAAAGTAAGCTCAGCAAAACTCTCCATATAGCCCTGCAAGTTAGGACATTAAAAACCACACCCAAATAAACAATGTTTTTGATGCAACTGCAACTTGTTGCAGCAAAAGCTGAAATGATATTATAGAATAGTTTCCATTTAAAACAAACCTTTCCCTAAGTCTAGGGCAATTTGACTTCACCTCTGTTCCTACAAGTATTTACTAGTTCAGCTTTATCTTGAAGACTCAAATTACTGGACCAATCCTTTTCCATTCTTATAGAAGGCAAGTACTTCCAATGCTACATGGAAACTATGAATTCCTAATAGAAAAGAGTAATGTTATCTACATATGAGATGTGTTATACAAATGAACCCCTAAACAGGCCATTGTAGCAATATGAAAGAGATAAGAAGAGATTAGCTGAGCAACAAAAATCATCCCACAAATTCTTTTTCAAAACTGAAAGCTATAGCCAAAAAGTTAACATGGTGAACATTATAAAATCTATGTGAATGGAGACAGAATAGAATATTTTGATTCCCCTAAATACGGTGACTAATTTTGGGCAAATAATGTCTGATTTTTTTTAACGAGTTCTTTTTTTTTCCAAAATTTTCCTCAAGAAAGGCTAATCAAGCACTGACTTAGAGAATGGCTTCCTGGATAATGCAGATAAAATCTCTCTCTCCACACATGTTCTTAATTTTTGGTTGCATTCCCCACATCCCTCCATCCCCCAAGAAATTAAAAAAACCTGATTCAAATAATCTTTTCCCCCTAAACTACTATAAGGAGAAGGTGGGCCTAAGAAGCACATGAAAAAGGTTCAGCATCATGAACATCAACCTTCCTGCATGGACTTTTCTGAGTATTACCCCTCCATGAATAGTTAACCATGTCAGATTTTAAACAGAAAATATCATGAAAAACAACTTAGAATCTCTAAGATAATAACTCAAGATACTTTACTTAGTTTTATTAGCCCTCAGACACATAGATGCACTTCAAATTGTTGGAGGCAGTCAGGTCAAGCACTACTGACAAAGCAGCACCACAGAGGAACTTTTGATTCAAGCTTTCACTTTAACTATCATGAAAAGGTTTGCCTAGGTTTTTGGCACCTTTGATGGGCAGGAGTGAAAGACAGACTGACTTGGAGGCAAAGAAGTTACCGGAAACCTATTATACTTTTCCTTTTAGCAAGAGTTGCTAGAGTGGTCCTCAGAGCAGTATTATTTACCGTTTAAAAGCTTCTTACTGAAGGCTGGTTTGTGTCCAGCCATTCAGAGTGTGGGTTTACTGCTCTCTCTAAATACTGCACAAACATGCTCTGAGTCCGCTCACAGCCTGCAATACGAAAAAACCCCAACCAAAAAAACCAAAACAAAACTACTTAAAAAATCTCCATTGTATATGGACCACTTCTTTACTTTCATTTAGCCTGGTCCACCAAGATGAAGAGAGAGCAGAAGAAACTGTACCATTTGGCAACATAATTTCTAAAAGTTCTATGGCAACAGTCAATACTACTTTGCCCACTGTTGCCCAGAAGCAAAAAAATGCATTAGCTTAAAATGAGATGGGAATACTGGTCTGCAGCTCTGCATGCGCCACAGAAAAAACTTTTGAATGTAAACACAAGGCAGGGATTTCCAGAGTGAAATACCCAATGCCGCGTCGACTGCATACTACGTGTCTAAGGTCTCACTATAATGAGTGAAATTCTACACAATTAAATCTTACAGGGTGAGCTATTTCACTGCAAAACACACACCTAGAGTAGGGTTCACTGGCCTAAGGATAGGAGAGCCTTGAAGACATTGGCCATGAAGACATCTACATAAAGGCAGTAATCACAAGACAGATGGGAACTGGAGGACAGAGAGGACACCAACTGATGCTAAAATGGCACGACGTAGATGCCTATGTTTAAGTTACTGAATCCCACAGCTAGAGTCTAGTCATTTGAATCTCTGTAAAGCTTCACTAATGGTTTTGAGTAGGCCTCCATTAATCACAGCACACCTCAGAAAACTGACTCAGGCAACTATAGTTAGGTGTCTTATTCTTTGATTTATCCTATACAAAACACGTATGATGAAACACTTAAGGCTGGTGGACAGTTACTTTTAGAGTCTGGAAAAACAGAGGTACAGCCTCTGTGTTGGAGAAGAGATCACCATGAACTATCATTCTGATGGCAGAACATCTACACTTTCTCTTCCTTACCAGCATTCTGCAACACACCGGGATGTATTTACTAATGAACACTGCAAAATGAAGCTAAAAAATCCACCCACTCCTCAAATAATCTCTTATCTTTATTTTCCTCTGGACAGAAACTGCTTGAAGTATCTATTTTGGAAGAAGACCAGATGGTCTCCATGTACAAAGCAAGTCAGCTTCTTCCATCGTGCTGATGTCATTTGGACACCCAGGAAACAAGACACAACTTACAACTCCACAGTCCAATCCCATTTTACACACACACAACTTGATCTGGGGTAACCTACACTACAGATCCTTCTTTAAAGCAATGTCCTAGGCAATCAATTGGGCTGCTTAGGAAAGCGAGCATAAGCCTACATTCTGTTCTGTTAGGTCTAGAAATAGGAGGCCCTTATACCTTACTCTGTTTAGAAGCAAAATTAGGGGAAATTAGGGTAGGATACAACAAGGAACCAGAAAAGTACTCTTTAGGTTTCTCCTTGTGCCCTCCCCAACAAGAATAACATTTTGTTTCAAAAGACTTTCAGAATCTTTCAAAGGCCATAAGGTTAATAAAAGTTTCTGTAAATTCTACAAAAAGGAAATAATATAAAAGTTATTTTTCTAATCCATGGGTGACAATAACAGAGAAAATATTTTTATCATGTTATAGAATATTTATACCTTTTGCTAATTATTTTTACTGCATACTCTTGGGTAGTTTTCTTGTGCAAGCACTTTCGACAAATGGAAAAACTTCCTTCTCCCAATGGTTTTTCTTTCAGATCCAGTTCATAATGATGATAAAATGGAGAGTCCTGTTAGGAAACTGTTTGTATTTAGTTCTGCAGAATGCTTTTAGTATATACAGTCAAAAACAAAGAGTAAAGTTTTGTGAGAATTTTTAATCTACATTTAAAATTGTAAAAAAAGCTCTCTTTTTGATAAAATGTGATCTTAACTTCTATTTCATAAAATGCATAAAATTTATTCTAATAGAGTAAATCTTATCTTACACTAAACTTAATCATTAAATAAATTATTACTACTACAATAACTAATGATACAGAATATTCAAACAGGCTCAAAGATGGCTGTACATACATTTATCCATAAGAATATGTGCACAATAGCATGTGCTCTTATAACACGTCTCACATCTATTCATGCTTATGGGTAAATACAGCATAGAAGGAATTCTGATATAATTAAAGTAGCTTCAAAGATATCTAAAATGTTTGGCTGAGTAAGAAATATCACTATTACTACTACAGTCTTCTGGAAAGCTAGATAATCATCTCATTTTTCAGATTAAACTACATCTTAACCGTACCACATGCAAATTACATACTGCAATTATCTGAGGAGCCATTACAGAGAACAGATAATTTAATGACTGTTTTGTAATCTGTAGTCTAGTTTGTGATTGCTGCTTGGAAATTTATATGTAGTTTCAAGATAATCAAATCAACTCAGCTCTTGATATTATTATTACCTTCATCATAGCACTTCTGGCAATAGTTGTAGTTCCAGGCCGCTCATCCCCAGCATAAAATTGAAGAGGATCTACTGTAGCTGCATTGCGTTTAAACAGAATAGACGGTGCAACGAAAGAATACCCCTGTGAAATTAAAACACCAGAAAATGACATGGCTTAAAATTGCTGCACATGAACTATGATACTGCACATGAAGCATTAGAAGTTGCAGAAAATTTTTTTTCAAATAAATTGGAATTTTCATAGCAATACAGAAACTGTAACTATGTCTTTGATGGGTGGAAAGTATCACTCTGTTCAATATGAACAAGTATCTTTCTGAGATTAGTTATATGATTCTCTACAGTAATAGATAAAACAATAATAATACAAAAATTCTGGTAAATTATGCTAAAAATATGGCTCAGCTTCAACTGTACTGCAATATGATAAAGTGTCATACTGCAAAGTAGCTAGCTTCCTAGAACACCTTCAGTTTAAAGCACAAAATAGTTACGTTGTGATGTAAGCATCAAACCATTTTAAATGGCAAAACAAAACAAGCTTCATATTAATGGATGTGCTCAGTTTGGGTATTCTAACAAGAACAGCTATGACTACCACTGCAGGATGAATCAGAACATATTATGACATGCATACATTGTACAGTACAGTCAAAATCAGTGCAAATCTAGCAAATTCCAAAATATGATGTTATATTCTTGTACACTATGCAGCATTAAGCAGCTCAAAACCAACCAAAAAAACCAACAAAGTACAAGGACGTGGAGGAAAAAAAGCAATCCGGACTGCTGTTCACTTCTGCAGCTTTCGTACTAAGTTGGCTGCACATAAGCAGTTTCTGCATATTTGATATCCAGACTGTGCAGTCCAAGAAAGGATATAGTAGTCTAGTAACTGAAGCACTCCTACAGCACCCAGAAAACCATCTTTCAGCTCTGCAGTTAGCTCCTGCTTCCCAAGGGAATACCCCAACTAGAGAATAATGCAAACACGGGCAAACTACATTGCTGCTTTGGAGCTGGTACACCAGGCTGATGGAGTCAAGCTGACAAGATTCTTAAGGTACGACTACTCAGTAAAGAACAGCCTGACTTTAGTCCAACAGGTAGGACACTCAGCTGGGAATGAAAGACATGAAATTTTATGTTTGCAGTAGGATTGCTTCCACCTTTCTCATTTTGCAATTGTTGAATGAAGCCCTGAGAACTAGCATTGTAAATTACATAGTTACTGGGAATTAGAAGGCAGGAAAAAGAAACAAAACAAACTAGCTACACACATGCAATTGTTCAATAAATTATCGGGTTTGTTGTTTTTGTTTTGTTTTGCTATTTTTTGAAATTAATGTGAGTTCTTAAAATACCTGAAATATTCTTTCTGAAGTCTGAGGGGTTGCTGCAGGAGAATATGTTGGATCCATTTCTGTAAACTCTTCTGCAAAATTACTGACATCCAGCTCATCTCTGATTACTGGTTTAAATGGAGCTGGTACTTTTTTGGCAGCTAAATCATCCCAATTCATATTCTAAACCAAAAAAAAAGGAAAATAAGTTTGAATCAAATGAAAATTTAAAAGAAACAAATAATGGAAAGACGGACTTGTCCAGAAGCAGGCATAAATACATTTGCTATCGTCCACAGGCAGATGAAAAGCATTCAAATTCTGCCCTACTAATTGCTTAGATAAAGGCAAGAGTATCATAATCATTTGCAAGTAGACAGAATCCCAAAACAAACAAACAAGCAAACATAAAAAATCAACACAAATTTAAATAGTGGAGATGAATGCAAATAGCCCTTATATTTCTTGGGAAACAGCATATTTTTGTAAGCCGAGGTGCATGTATGCAGTATCTTCAGTTTTTCATTGCTGGTTTCTATACTTAATTACTAATCTTAGCTTCCAGAGCCCTGAGAACAAAATGCCTTCAGATTGTTACTTAAAGGCATGGTTGGAAGCAGAACATAAGCATAGATACAGTAGTTACGAGAAAGTGGCCCAATTATTGTAAAGGAGTGGAACTGAAATGAAGTCAAGATTAAAAAGTTTTGTATAAGAGAAAAATGTATGTTCGAAAACAATCAGTGAATAAAGAAAGTTTAACTCTGTCAAACTCTCCTTAAAGAGGAAGAAAAATGAGAAGGAATGAAAAGAGATTCAGAAGTTAAAAATCCAAGATATTGCCCTTGATGAATGTTAGGATAATTACATTGAAAATAGTGATTTGAAAGGTTTAATTTATCAAATTTTATCAAATATTAATAAACTGAAATCTGAACAGAATTAAAATTTACTAAACAAGACTAAAAAATTAATTAGGAAAAGGAAAATACATAAGAGGTGTTTATCCCCAGTACTGAACTTTATCAATAACAACATTAGTGGCAAATTTTCCCTTAAAAAAAAAAATACAACATAGAAATGTTTTCCATTAGACCTTCTGGTTTAAATAACATGTTTTTTGGCTGCTTCAGTTACTGTTACAAATAGATGGAATACATTAAAAAAATCTACCAACCCTTCTTGTAGTACACATAAAATCCATATACATAAGAACATGGATATCCTTTCTAATTTCAGTCCATGATTATTCATGCAATTAAAACATCCCTAAACTATTATAATAAACTAATAAAGCCAACAGAAATTCTTTAGACTTGAGTTTCAAAGGCACTAACACAGACTAAGTGGTATCTGGGGAGCTTTGTTTGTTTCACCTGGAAAAAGGGATGTTGTTTGATCTCATCAGCATCAGTGGGACCACAACCTAGCCTCTTCTTTGGGTCTTTCATCAAAAGACGCTGAATTATATCCTTTGACAGTGCACTCATTTCTTGTGGGTAAGGTGGCTCACTTTTTAATATTCTCCTGTAAAACAAATATTTGCTAATTACTTAAAACTCTTAATCGAAGAGTTACCATTCTAATGGTTGCATTTAACTTTCAACTTAAATTAAAAAAAAATATTTGAGGCGATAAATTACATGACTTAATCCACAAAAGAAAAACAAACCTCATTTCATACATACTGAGGTTACAGTTACTATTTAAATGAAATCTTGTAACTACAACAGTAGCTCCACTAAGAGATCAACTTGATTCCTAAGAGCAGTCAAAAAACCCAAAAACATTTCTAATGTTACAAACTGTTAGAAAACAAAGAGGAAGAACACACTTGGGCCATTTGAGGTTTACTTGCACCCTTACATATTGTGTACAATGCTCATACAGAATGTGCTTCATATGAAGGTCTACAAAAAAGGCTAGGACTATTTAGCTTAAGCAAATGAGGAGTTTAGGGATCTGGGCATAATGTTCCCTTCAAAATGATGAACAGTGAAGAGAATATGGATAGGGACCTCAATGTCCATTTTAACACATGAACTAGAAGTCACCAAAGCTAGCAGAAGTTCAAAATCTTGGAAGCCTAGAAGAGAATGACATTTCAATACCTATCTCTTCTATGAGTAGCCCCTGCAGTCTTACATAAAGCGGAAGGTTTGGCTCTAGATGTTGAAATTTTGGGGGAAGAGAGGGAGAAAGAAAGTGCATACTTGATTTGTGGGTAAAATGAGTGGTGAAATACAACTGACAGCCACTTTTTGTCATACAATCACAGAATGGATGAGGTTGGAAGCTTTCTGAATATCTCCCAAGAAAAGACACTCCACTACCTCCCTGGGCAGCCTGTGTCAGTGTTCATGTACCCTCACAATAAAAAAAGTGTTTCCTGATCTTCAGAGCAAGCCTTTTGCATTCAGTTTGTGCCCATTACCTCTGGTCCTGTCACTGGGCACCACCGAAAAGAGGCTGGCACCCTCTTTTTTGTACCCTCACTTCAGGCATTTATATACATTGATGAAATCCCCCTGAGCCTTCCCTTCTCCAGGCGGAATAGTCCCAGCTCTCTCATCCTTTCCTTATATGCTTCAGTACCTTCAAATTCTTACTGACCCTTTGCTGGACTCTTTCCAGTATGTTCCCGTCTCTCTTGTTCCAGAGAGCTCCGAACAGGACCCACTCTCTCAGCTGCTGGTATTTTGTCTTAATGCAGCCCAGGACATCGCTACCATTTCTTTGCCAGAAGAGCACATTGTTTAACTAGGTGTCTATATATGCATACTCTCAACGTGGTTACTTCAGGAAGCATGACACATAGGAGGAGGACTTAAGAGTGTCACCACTGAACACATACCAAAAAAATCTTTAAGCTAAGACAGACTGCAAGGCTGAAACTATATGAGGCTGTGGCAGCACTAAAATCTTAATTGTTATAGGTCTCTGATATGTTGATCACTGTGTGACATTCCTAAATTTTGTTTAAAGTTACTGCATGACATCCTTAGATTCAGCTACCTCATGGGAAAAATTGTATCTTGCAATATGCAACTTCTTGAATAATCTAAAATAGATGCAGATTGTTTCCTAAATAATCCTATCCTACCAATGTGGAAGGACAAAACCAAGTTCAATATGCACATATCCCAGGGTTTGTTTCTACTGACACTGTATCCAATTTCAAGCAAACAAAATGACAAAGAGAGCTAACCTCCTGGTTTAAGTAACACTGAAATGACTTAGGAAAATACAGCTCTTAAAAATAAGGAATAAAACAAAATTGAGTTTTAAGATGGATCACATCTTTAAATGATGTAAGGATCGTCTACAGTAAGGGTCTAAATTACAGCCACTCTGCTAGCAGAAGTAACAGCAACCATAAAGCCTTGTCTTCAATTTCTGGACACAATTCACTTTACAGAAAAGGAGAAGAAAGCACAGTACTGCCAAATGATTTCATAGTTAGGGATGTCAATACCAAATTTAAACATCACTAAACAAGAGGATTCTTACACTGTAGGACTGGTGAAGAAGTAAAGATTCAGCCTCTTCAGAAATCATCCAGTTTCAGAAAGGGGAAGCAGGTAAGGAAGTAAGAAAGCCTTCCTGTTGTAAGACAGAAGACAGGACATCTTGATAGCAAAATTACTTGATTTACAGGAGGGCCAACAAAATCTACAACATCTTCTTAGCCTGGAAATCAGTTCAGTTAGAGGAGTCAGAGAAAATTTATTTATTAACCTTTCTGATGTGAGAATCAGAAGGGTATGTAACAGATCTTGGAAAGAGACAAGCTCTCTTTGGGCTCTCAGAAGGGAAAAAAAACAAAACCAAGTGTTTTTTTAAATGGATTTCTAAAGCAATGGGATTGAAGCTCTGGGATATCCTTAGAATCCAAAAGATAACTTCTTAAGCATTTTCCTATCTGAAGAATGTCAGAGATTTCAGATTACCAAATCAGATGAAATCTGAAAATGTCTCTGAGAAAAGATGCTGAATTGGGATGATTAGTAACATGGGTAGCAGAACAAATGAGCACAATTTCTCCGTGCAGCCTCAGAAGATCAGTTTCTGTAGTAGTGATGCTGGTAAGTGCTAGTAGTAACATTTCTGCTCATGTCTCAGGCTTCTGATGCAAATACAAATATAAGAGAGTGAAACAAACATAAGCAGTGGAGAGTCTTTTACAGAACTCTGCACTGCAAGTTACCAGAATATTCTTACTTAAAAGTACTTCTGCAGTAACGCTAGTAAGTCTACGTTAGCCAGGATGCTGATAAATGATGGAAAGTGGCTTAGTGAGCATTTTTGCCAGCTCCCTCAGACACTTCTGGGGATCCCATCCATTCCCACAGACTTGTGTGTGTCTCAGTGGTCTAGCAGGTGGCTGACCAGTTCCCCTTGGACTATGGGGGCTTCATTCTGTTCCTCATCCTTGTTTTTCAGCTCAGGGGGCTAGGTACTGCAAGAACAACTTGTCTGACTATTAAAGACTGAGGCAAACAAGGCATTAAGTACCTTGGTCTTTTCCTTGCCCTTTGTCATTGTTTCCTCCCATACAGTAAGAGATGGAGATTCCCCTTTGCTTTCTTTTGTTGCTAATATATTTATGGAAACATTGTTATTGTCTTTTATGGCAGTAGCCAGATTAAGCTCTAGTGGGATTTTGGGTCTTACTTTCTCCTTGCAAAACTTGACAACACCCTGTCCTCTGGAACTTCTTCCAAAGGTAATAAACTCTTCCCCTCCTCCCCCCTCCCTCTCCCCCCAGGTTCCAGCCAAAGCTCTCTGTTCAGCCAGGCTGGTGGCCTTCCCTGATCGCTTATCATTCGACACACGGGGACTGCCTGCTCCTGCACCTTTGACTTCCTTGAAGAACATCCATCCCTCCTGGACTCCTTTGCCCTTCAGGACTGCCCCCCAGGGGACTATGTCAACCAGTCTTCTAAAGAGGCCAAAGTCTGCCCTCTGGAAGTCAAAGGTAGCAGTTCTGCTGATCCCAAAAGTTACTTCTCTGAGAATTGAAAACTATTGTTTCAATACCTCTATGGACAAGTTGGCCTCCAACTATCATATCACTCACAAGTGCTTCTCTGTTCACAAACAACAGGTCCAGCAGGGCATCTTCCCTAGTTGGCTCCCTCACCAGCAGTATCAGGAAGCTACCTTCTACACCCTCCAAGAACATCCTAGACTGTTTTCTCTCTGCTGTACTGTATTCCCAGCAGACATCTGGTAAGTATTATACCGAGGGATATCTCCCATTTGTTCACTTTCTTAGAGCTCACTGCAGAGAAGGCAGCATTTTGCCATGCTGTACAAGCAAGACTCCATGTAAGCTCATTTATACATGCCAGTGGCATTAGTTCAGAAATCCTTTTGAGGTTCACAGATACTACAAAATACTCATGATGCTCTGGACTGCTTCACAGAACCATGCTATAAAAGTAGCAAAGAATGACACCAATTTCTTTAGAAGTTCCAGGCACTACTTACAATGACAATGGAACTGAAGTATGTGAAGCTGTGTACATATCAATTAGGATGAAAGGGAAGCTGCCATAAAAGACAGACCACATGGGATCAACATGTGGAAAAGCAGAAACTGGTGAAAACTAATCATGCAGCTTGATCAAATAAAGAGAGTCTGGCTTCAGTATTACACCACTACTGTAACAGTAACCCATGAAGCGTTCAGAGGAAATAAGCTGCATGTGTCAAAATCCTTCCTGGTATGGCTGTGCTTCTCAAAAGAAGCTACGGCCTTCAGCATCAACCTTCCTTTCCTTTTCTGAATCACTTCTATACCCTAGTACATTTCATGCTTACATGGATCAGTAACAGGTAGAGAATAAAGAAAGGAATCCCAGTATACACCTACTATGCATCTTCCCATCAGTTTTGCCAATGAAAGGATTCTTGCAGAATCGTGGGCAAAATATCTTCATAGCATCTAATGGATGCTACATTTCAGCCATCCTCCATGAAGTTTACGTGAAGTCTAAGCAACTACGCCAAATAAAGAGCGTAGGCTATTAGCATTAGTGTGTTCTACAGATTACTTTATAGATGCATATATGTATAAAAATGGAGAAAGATAGATCTATCTATTCATAACCCTAAAGGTAGAAATATATTTTTAAGCTGCTGCACAACAGCAATATAATACCCCCAAAACTTAATGCTTATTTTAAATCCCTGTAGGTAAATCAAGTTCCTAAAAAGTCAACCCCTAAAATGGACTTGTCTTTCAAGTCAGCATAAATCACCCATGATCAAACTGAAAATACTGAGTTTGTAATCAAACCCAGCCCTTGGCTATGCTTTCCCAAGATGGGGCCCATTCACAGCTCTGCAGCAGTAGAAGTCCAGAACTCTCAAAATGAAAGGAAGATTTGGAAAGAAGGGAAAAGAAAGGAGAAAGGGCATACTAGAAAAGGAGAGTTACTTGAATAGTTCTGTGAATTTTTTTTTAAATTAAGTTTAACACCCCGTAACACCAAAAACATGAACAAAAAGTCTTCAGAGACAGAGACATAAGCAGGTGCAAAATTTAATTTCCCCTAAATTTCACTTGCCATGAAAGAGAAACAGTTCCC
>NDXB01015026.1:0-16192 GCA_002631895.1 Agapornis roseicollis | reverse complement strand
AAAAGGAAAATGCTCTCCCATTCTAGGGGAAAAAAAAAAAAAAAGAAAATTCCCATAAAAAAAAAATTGTATTACACAAATCATATGGGACAGATATGGCTAACAGTTCCAAGATGCTGGTAACAATTCTTCTCCAAATAGCTCAGAACTACTAGCTAAATCATATTCCATCATATGTAGAGATGTATCACGTAATGCTATAGAGTATACACAGTCTTCTATGAAAAAATAAAATGTCATACGCTTGTGTGGCAGTCTAAGGTAAGCACACAAAAATGAATATATTGGAATTTTACAAACTTCCCCGTAAGTCTTAATTATCTGTACATTTCAGAACTACACAAAATTCCACAAGGTAATATAAACACACATTCTGAAGGGCAATATCAATAGTCAACAATTGAAACCTTCTAATTAAAAAGAACATTTCACTGTAAGATATGCAATTTGACTAAATTGCATACAAGATCCTTTGGGTTCACCATATTTAGGAATTTATTATGACCTCTAAAAAAGTAATTTTCTTTTGCAACAGATACATATATAAAACCACAACATTCTCTCAACAAGAGACTTGGAGAAAGGCAAGAGAAAGAAACAGAAAGACAGAGTTGTAGATTCCATTTTATTCTACACACTGCATTTATTGCCTTGATTATGTTCAAAACTAAGCTGCTTTCACAGGCATGTATAATTGTTCCCTGGTAGTGATTTACCTTTGAGGTCAACATGAGGTCATGCTGTACCTTGCTAATGACGAAAGCACATGTGTTTGGGCCATGCAACATTGTTCCTCCCTTATCCTTCAAGCTTCTAGCATTTTGGGGAGAGATCCTGACAGGTCCTTTAAAGAAGAGTGTTCAAAAAAGCAAATATTTCAAAAGTCAGGTTTTACATTTGTAGATTCAGATTTGGAGTTTAAAACAGGTGCTATATAAAAGAATGTACTATGCTAATGAGAAGAAGCTTCTATCACTAGAAATAGTGCTCAGTGCTACCCTGAGGCATAAAAATTAAGAAGTCCAACAGCATTTTATTAAAGTACATATACTGTGACTGGTTTTGGGGGACAAAATTCTGAGTTCAAAATAGTTATAGGCCCCATTTTGATCAAATATTATCTTGAAATATTTTCTAAGACAAAACCATAAGATAACAAACTTTTCAGGATTCTAAAAACTTTCTTTGGGCACAACTATTATTTCTCTTTGATTAGATTTTCCTGTACCTGTTATCTAAAAGAAAAATAGTGTGATAAAAAGCAAAAACCAAAATGAATTTCACAAATTCCTAGCCCTTGTCCCTAGCATTAGCCAATCTAAAGCTATTCATATATCCCTCTGTTAATTTTTCCTTCAGCTGTGAGGAGGGAGTGGGAAGAAGTAAAAGAAGGAAAAGAGAGTGAAAAATATAAACCACTGTTCTTCACTTGCTGCTTCTCCAAATAGTAAAGATTATGCAACCAAGCTGAAATTTATGAAAACAACTTATAAGCCTAATATATCAAAAGTAAGGAATGAAAAGTATTAGCATTTAGTTAGCTGCAAATTCAGCAAATCATCCACAAAATTATGTCTTTTTTTGTCTTCATGTTGTATAATAAAGCTAGGCTATAAGAACTACAGTGACAAGAAACAGACTGGGGAATCATCTATGAACATATACAGTGGTACAGCAGAACTCTTTATCATCTTAGGTATCTTCTGCTGGTGAAAAGGCCCATTAAAACCATTTCAAAACAAGCAGAATTATTAGTAGTAACTGTTTGGAGAAACTCTATGTAATTGGTGGTTCTGATTTTCAATTACATTTACTTTCAAACTTTTTTTACCTTTAACACTCATTATAGCTTTTGATATGAAAGATGGAATTTATGAAACAATATTTGCACATTTATTTTATTTCTTTCTTAAATTCATGTCTTAGATATTTTGTGGGTTTTGCAAAATTCAGTGTTTAAAACCCCCCAAATAATTTTGGAGGTTTAAAAAATTTGGTGCATTATTAAAACAATTTCTTATAATTAAATTTCAACATGAAAAACTCATACTGCCAGACACAAACATGCAGTTATATGTTTGTAATAAGGTTTATAAGAAGTCCAACTTCTAACGCACACAGGTAAGTACCTGCATCCTTTAGCTATTGCTTCATTTTGTAGAATGTAGAAGTGGCCTACTGCTAAAATTCAAGGCTGAACCAAGCCAAGAAGAAGCAGATGATTATCACAAATTTAGCAATTTCTTAGCAACTCAGCATTAGGTAGTGGAAAAAAAAAAAAAACCCAACAAATTACCCTCTGAGCATTTTCATAATCAACACTGATTTCCCATTACATATTCCAGCATCATATTCCAAAAGCCTTGTTAGAACACTCTTATGACTGTTACAGGGTGATCATTAAGAAAACACTTTGATAACAACTATATATAGTTTCCTATTTAACCACACCAAAAAAGCTCAGAGGACTACAGCACTCTTCAGAACATCAATCAAGCCAACTGTCTGAAAGCAAAGCATTCCGACGCGACTAAAAATTGGCGCAGATTTACTTTCCTAAAATGCTGTACAAAGTCCTGACTTCAGGTAGTTGAAGTCCCAAAATCTGGATATTTATTTGTTAGACACCTCTGTTTATGTTGTATTTTATTAAATTATAACCCACACCAACTATATCTGTTACTTACAGAATACAGTTTTTATAGTAATTTCCCTAGGAGTACTTATGTAAATTTGTCATTGTTAAATATGCCTCTTAGAGGAAGTTACTTGTAGTCTTTACTATTATCCATAACATGAGGATTTAAAACCATTTCCAAAGAATGTTACCTCTAATAACAGTTTGCTTTTTTGTCCTCAGACTTGGACATACTGAAGAAAGTCCACCAAAGGGTCACTAAGAAGATGAAGGCACTGAAGCGTATGAGGAAAGCATGAGAGAGTTGGGACTGTTGCACCTGGAGAAGAGAAGGCTCAGGGGGATTTTATCAGTGTATATAAATGCCTGAAGGGAGGGTGCAAAAAAAGAAGGTGCCAGGCACTTTTCAGTGGTGCTCAGTGACATTACCAGAGGTAGTGGGCACAAACTGAAATGCAGATTTGCTCTGAAGATCAGGAAACACAATTTTACTGTGAGGGTGCCTGAGGGCTGGCACAGGCTGCCCAGGGAGGTGGTGGAATGTCTCTCCTTGGGAGATACTCAGAAAGATCCTGGCCATGGTCATGGGCAACTGGCTCTAGGTGTCTATGCTTCAGCAGTGGGGTTGGACCAGATGACCTCCAGAGGTCCCTTCCAACCTCATTGGTATTGTGACTGTATGACAAAAAGTTGCTGTAATTTGTATTTCACCACTCATTTCACCCACAAATTAAGTATGCAGGCCCCCCACACCCTCAAAAATAAAAAAAAAGGTAAAAATTCTAAAACCACAACCAAACCCTATTCAGTATTTTTCCCCCAATTTACATTTCATTTCATTCAACTGGAATGTATCCATGAATACCAGAACCAGCATTATTAATACTGTCAAGATGTGAGATGTAAGACAAGAAAGGAAATTGATAAACAACTGAACGTGGATTACCTACAGGTGAATTCTCATTGAACAGATACATCTTGCAAAATACTCAAGCTTAAGAATTCTTTGCATAACACAGAATGCTCATTTTCTTCCCTCACTCCACATGCACTGTGGTTCCCTCTTCCAAGTTGCAGAACAGCAGTCAGACACTAATGTAAGAAAACAGAAGTGTGACTAACCCATCTCCAGTAACTAAATATGCCAATACTGACCTTGTCTTTGAAAGACTGTCATTATGTTTGTTCCCAGTTGGCAGTGCTTCCATATTTACAGGTAATCTAGAGATACTCTTCAGTCTTCGAGCACACAACAGCTGATACTTGGTTTTTTGTTTTTTTTTTTAGTTTACCCAGTTCAGCATCATTCCTGAATGTTCATGCAATAACTCAGGTTTTAGTAAAGGTAAACAAAGTGGCTACTTCAAACCAGTTGGCTGCAGAAGAGTGAAAAAACTTTTCATGAAGCCACTGATACAGAGAGAGTTTTGTTAAAGAATTCTTGATCAGTGAACAGAGACAGCTTCACCTGGACAGCCAGGCAGTTGACTTCGATAAACCATCCCTCTCTTAAATTGGAAAACCATGTTATATTCCCTTAACACTTATTCTTTGAGATGAACAACACACTGACACTGAGGATGTGCCTAAACATATTGCCAGACTGTTTCTAATACTCTAGTACTACATATGGGACAGACCTGTAAGCTTTTCTGCTCCACTGATGGCAATATAAAAAAAAGTCAGTGCACTGCCCTCTTTCCAAGTTCCTTGCAGTCATTCTGACTGATCTGAGGATCCCAGTGAAGTGTAACTGCTTCAGCTTATTCAGGCACTTTCAATACCATGTCTGTATGATCCCTGAGGCCTTTACCTCAAATCACCTATTTTAGCATTCCACTTTCCTTCTTCTTCATCAAAAAATAAAGGGCAAAAGCAGCTTTAGGACACAGAATTAGAATTCTGTGGCTGTCCAAGATGGAGAGGTGTAACATGGATTAATATTTGCCCTGAAGACAGTCACTTCACCAAAGAAAAAAAATCTTAGCAGTGCTCTAAAACCGCGTACACTGACCTTGGCAGGTTGACCACAACTACACCATTTCCAGATCAAAAAAAACAGTTCCAGAATTCAATCAAAAGCGCTGACAGAAGAGTGATGGTCTTGTACACATGTGCTCTTGACGATCTTGTCATATCATCACTTGGCACTGCTAGGAAACCAGGGAATGCTAGGCAGGCATTTGAAACTACATGAAGCCATAGAAAGCATATGTGTAAACATTTCTCCTCAAAGACATAGAGAACTTGAGCCTTTAAAGCTCTCTAATGAGGGCTCGTCATCAAGTACAAAAAAACATATTACCAGTGGCAGAAAAAGCAAGAGGATAAAACTCTATTTTTCTGCAGAGACTATTCAAACTCACCACATATACAGATAATGCTGTCTGACCAAAGAGCAGTCAATACTATAATACAAGGATAGGTCCATGACAGTACACATCCTAGTCTACAGCTACTCAAATTTATTTTAGCAACATACACAGTGGCAGCTCAAACAGTTATTAAGTCTCATAACTGTTCAACACTTTTCAACAGATCATAACAGCGTATGTGGAACAAGAACTGTAATTCCAAAGTAAACCACAGAAATTAGATGAGACTGCAGGAGACCAAGGAATCACACATGCACAACATGCTCCTAAAAGTCTCTGCTGGGCTAAACTGCCTTCTAGCAGCGCATTCTTCAGACAAAGGGCCACTCCATTATGTTTTATTTAAGAAGTTACTGTGCTGGAAAGATGGTGCTAGCTTCCAGTGACACAATAACAACAACAACAAAAATAGAAATCTCACATCCAAGATGCACTGAAAATGTCGGAGTCAACATCCTAGCACACCCCCAAAAGGGCATGGAACTGGAAAAAGAGAGATAACAGATTCAGGACAGATGTTTCCCAGCATCTAGAGGGTGAAGACCTGCAATATTTTACCTCATGCATGCAAAGTCCTGTGTCTGATACACAAACTGGTTTTTAATACTTGGCTGAAGATATCTTCAGCTAGCAGGACACAGTCAACAACTGTCTGAATATCAGGGCCAAAGTATTATTCCTACAGAAATGTCATCTTAGAGCAGTGGATAAGAGACTGTTACATGCTATTCTAACTCCTTCAGTAAGAAGAGAACATCAGTAGTTCAGGGCCTCAAAAGAGTCAATTTAAGTATATCCTCTGGAAATAAAGATCTCCCTAAATGGAAAGTGCATCATGTGATTGCCATGCTTATTCATTGGCATGGCAGATGGGGGATCCAAGTCCGCATGAAGGAAAAAAAGTTCAGAGAACAGCTTTTGGAGCTCCCAAGCGGCTCCAGAGCAAAATAAATTAAAAAAAAAAAAAAAAAATCATTCAAATAAGCCCACGCATCTTCCTTTTCTTTGTTATCAGTGTCAGTTGATATTATATCCCAAGTCCTCCATCAGATGTGCCTAGAGTTCTTCACCAAAAATACACACAAAAAGACATTAAAAATACCNGAAAAAAAAAAAAAAAAAATCACATTATTCACATCGAAAGGTTTAAGACACAACCAGGCAAGGGCTGACGTGTGGAGTACCTCCTGAGTCAATGGCGTCATCAGTACATTTCTGCTGAGTACTAAAGAAAATAAGATTTCTGTTTAAACTTCTGCCAGTAACTAGAAGTTACATGAAGAAAAACATATAATCTATACAAACATTAAGCACAAAATACACCCATCTGTTGCCAAAATGACTGTACAAGAGACAGACTGAGCAAAGTGGAGCATGCCAGTTGACCAATGAAACAAAAATAAAGAAAAAGATCAAAAAAAGTCACTAAGACTAATTTCAGAGGGCTTGGGAATAAAATAAACATATACCAAAGCAAAGCACCTCAAAAAACCATGAAAAAAGGACTACATACATGTGAATGCCAGAAAGGGTGAGTTGAGATAAGGCTAGCTAACAGAATACTAACACACAGGTAAAATATACAAAACCAAACAAACAAAAAAAACCCAACAAAACCAAGCCCACACCTGCAAAGAATAACCAGATGCCCTATCTAGAGTTTCTGGCTCAGAATACTGCAGCATATTTCAAGTACACTGCCCTGTAAGCGTGTACCAAACCTAAGGAGAGCATCTACTTGCTATACAAATACTGCTTTGGGAAAACGCCTCAGAGCTTAATATTTAAATATATGACCTTTGAAGAACTTCAACTTGACAAATATCATGTAAACAATACATGCTCCTGCTCCAGCATACACATTGGTGCTACAATCCTACATCTTATTTTATTGACAACAGTCTTTGTGTCAGAAGATTAGCCATGTATTCACTGAAGCCATTCTTTTCAGCATTCGCAATTAGGACCCACTTCTCTGGCTACATGAAAGGTCACCTTTGAAACAGAACAGACTGCTTCTGTTCTCCAACTACTTGATGCACAAATACTTTGTCCTCAACTGAGCTGGATTAGTAAAATCATACTACAACCATATTCCTTTGAACCATGAAGCTTAACTCCTTAAATTAACTTAGTAACTTCAAGCAAAAACAAAGTTATTCTTTTCTAAATGTTCTTTAATAGTGTTCTCTAATAGGAATTCCTTGCTAATAGGAGCAATGGTAGGATACGGTCTAAAGATCTGGGTAACAACCAGAGTACCTAATGTCTATTATAAGAACTTCAAGAAACTGAAATTACATAGTATTATAGAAAAGGCACTTCTTAGCTATTGAATTTCCATACACTTTTAATTAATACAAAACATTCTAGGAACATAGTCAAATAGCTTATGAATTACTCCTTTAGTGCATTCAATATTAAAACAAAAAAACAAAACCAAACCCAAGGAACACTAAGTGCTGTAGGGCCAAGGAACACAAAGACAACCTCTAGAGTCAGAGAATCAGAGTTGCAGTTTCTGATGGCATGTATTTAATCTGTCACCAACAAATCTGTGCCTGAGTAACACCTTTTGACGTAGAGCAAGAGGGTGCGATTGAACAGAAGGTAACTAGGCACCCAAACAAAACCTCACTGAAGTCATTCAGGGCTGCTCTCAGGACTGACTCTCCCAAAGTCCATTGAAAAATTCTCCAATCCAAACAAGAACTACTTACTGGTTCTTGTCACATTCTTATTACAGAGAAATAATAGAATTAGTATGCATATTTTGCAGCGTTATTTCATGGATTTCAGCAACATTCTTAGGAGATTCCTATTCTTGTCCATCCTTGCTAGTTGGGAAATTAAATTGTTTCATTAATTTAATCCTACGTCACTAGGAAGGTTTCAAAATATCATAGAATCATAGAACGGTTTGTGTTGGAAAAGACCTTAAGATCACCTAATTCCAATCCCGCCTTGTCTTCTACTAGACCATGTCACCCAAGGCTCTGTCCAACCTGGCCTTGAACACCGTCATGGATGAAGCACTTACCACCTACAATAAACTGGAAACAGTTTGCATATAATACATATCACAAATAGCCAGTCTCCAGAAGAGTTAAATTTTCAAACCAACTTTCTGGAACTGGCAGTTACAATCTATATAAAGAACTTGCTCTGAATTCTATTTAGTGAATAAACATTCTAGCACACAAAAATCTGTAATTTTGATTATTATTCATACGTATTTTCTTCTCCAATGGACAGTAAGTTTTCTTATACTACCATGTAAATGATGTGGCAATTTCTTGGGAGACGAAGATACCAAAACCAGATATCTTTGAACAGAAGACTCAGAACTGGGGAAGAGATCACATGGAAGAGAAATTTCTTTACCACCACATTATTGTAATTGTTGTACAGGATGGTGAATTTCCAACTTGTCTTCTAGAGTAAATAAGATCTGCAGGGATGCTGTGCTTCTGGCTCTCGAGAAGTTCAGCCACAATGATTGCTGGATATAGTCACAGACTGCAAGGTTATATGAGATAAATCCAGAACTGCTTGCAAAGATCCTCAAATGACTGTTTTGTGATGTGATTATCAACATACTAATAGAAAAAAATCTGTTTCTTAAGTAATGCTTCATACAAAGTCTGTAAAGTAAACCCACCAAACAATTTCTATGGCTTCTCATATGCTTCTGCTCACATGGTCTTCACTTTATGTGGTGAAGTCTGCTCCTTCTTTTGCCTCAGCTACAAGAGCCTAGCAGAAATCACAGAATCACAGAATTATCAGGTTGGAAGGGACCTCTTAAGATCATCAAGTCCAATCCACGCCCTACACCTCAACTAAACCATGTCACCAAGAGCCATATCCAGTCTCTTTTTAAACACATCCAGGGATGGTGACTCCACCACCTCTCTGGGCAGACCGTTCCAATATTCTATTATTCTTTCTGTGTGAAACTTCTTCCTAATATCCAACCTGTACCTTCCTTGGCACAGTTTGAGACTGTGTCCTCTCATTCTGTCCGTTGCTGCCTGGTGAAAGAGACCCCCACCTGTCTACAACCTCCTTTCAAGAAGTTGCAGAGGGTGATAAGGTCATCTCTGAGGCTCCTTTTCTCCAGGCTAAACAACTCCAATTCTCTCAATCGCTCCTCAAAGGGCTTGTGCTCCAAGACCCTCACCAGCCTCACTGCCCTCCTTTGGACACACTCAATCATTTCCACGTCCTTCTTAAGCTGAGGGGCCCAGAACTGGACACAGTACTCAAGGTGCGGCCTCACCAGTGCCGAGTACAGGGGAAGAATAACCTCCTTGTTTCTGCTGGCATCACCATTCCTAATACAGGCCAGAATGCCATTGGCCTTCTTGGCCACAGGGCACACTGCTGGCTCATGTTCAGCTGGCCATCAACCAATACCCCCAAGTCCCTTTCTGCCTGGACACTGTCCAGCCACACTGTCCCCAACTTGTAACAATGCAGAGGGTTTTTGTGACCAAAATGTAGGACTCGGCACTTAGACTTATTAAATTTCACCTTATTGGATTCTGCCCATCTATCCAACCTATCCAGGTCTCTCTGTAGAGCCCTCCTTCCTTCCAAATGATCAACACAAGCTCCCAGCTTAGTGTCGCCTGCAAACTTACTGATGGACTCAATACCCTCATCCATGTCATCAATAAAAACATTGAACAACACCGGTCCCAGCACAGACCCCTGAGGGACACCACTGGTGACCGGCCGCCAGCTGGACGCAACACCATTCACCATCACTCTCTGGGCCCGGCCATCCAGCCAGTTCCTGACCCAGCAAAGAGTGCTCCTGTCCAAGCCATGAGCCGCCAGCTTTTCCAGGAGTATGCTATGGGAGACAGTGTCAAAGGCCTTGCCGAAATCCAAATAGACAACATCCACAGCCCTTCCCACATCCACCAGGTGGGTCACCTGGTCATAAAAGGAAATCAGGTTGGTCAAACATGACCTACCCTTCGTAAACCCGTGCTGGCTGGGTCTGATACCCTGGCCATCTCTTAAGTGCTGCTTAATAGCACTCAGTATGAACTTTTACATTAACTTTCCTGGTACCGAGTTCAGGCTGACTGGACTGTAATTACCAGGATCCTCCTTCCTACCCTTTTTGTAAATGGGTGTCACATTGGCCAGCTTCCAATCATCCAGAACCTCGCCAGTGAGCCATGACTGTTGGTAAATGATGGAGAGCGGCTTTGCAAGCTCATCTGTCATCTCCTTCATCACCCTGGGATGGATCCCATCTGGTCCCATTGATCTATGAACATTCAGGTTCCACAACAATTACCTAACTTCTTCTTCTTGGATAACAAGAGGACCATTCTGCTCCCTAACACCACCTACTATCCCCAAAATACAGTTATCTGGAGAACTCATCTTCTAACTAAAAACAGAGGCAAATAAGCCATTAAGCACTTCTGCCTTCTCCTCATCTTTAGTTACTAAGTTTCCTGCTTCATCCAATAAGTAGCAAGTCTTACCCTTCCTTTTACCATCAATGTATTTATAATTTTTTTTTTTATTATTCTTTACAGAAGTTGCCAGTTTAAGTTCAAGCTGAGCTTTGGCCTCCCCAATTTTCTTTCTACATGCCCTAGCAGCCTCCTTAAACACTCCCTGAGAAACCCTACCTTCCTTCCAAAGATGATACATCTTCTTTTTATTTCTGAGTTCCTTCATAACCTCATTACCCATCCAGGCCAGACACTTGCCTCGTCTGCTCAAACAAGAGGCACACAGTAGATGATATTCATTCTGTTCTGAAGGTTCAGTAATGTCAATTAACATAGTATTATGGAGCATTTAATATTGTATTAAAATATTTAATAGCTCCTGCCACTAACTTAAATTGAACATGCAGACTCCCAATGCCTCTTGCTAGAATACTTGTAACTGACACCTGGATAGGACTGTAACACTTCACCCAGTAATGAACATGTCATCTCAAATGAAACCTGCATGTTACACTTCCACAGAAGGTCTCACTCAAGAAGGTAGGTCAGAAAAGCAGACTCAAATTCAGAACTAGAAATGGCAGCAAAAGGTAATAGTACTGGAAACATGTTAAGTTGGCAGTACTGACTGTTATTATTCTCTTGAAGAATAATACTAATATGCTTTTTGTGAGGTTCCTGAAATCTCCAAGATGCATATTTATCAGTATCAATGTAGTAGGAATAGCTTCAGCCACAGCAGAATGCCAAATAACCCTCCTATTTTATAGTTTTACCAATTTATTAATAACGAAGAACACTTTAAACAATACACACAAAATTGTCCCTACTAATAATTTTAATTTATTCAATGCATATTTGGAAATTGACAGAAACATAATTCAATCTCCTATTTTTATGAAGTTGTTGAAGAAAAAAATTAATCAGTTGAGAAATAAGCAGATTCAGACAGTAAAGGCTAGAAAGGATATGTTATTCTATAGCATTCAGGAGTATGATTCAGGCTTAACTAGGGGTATGGGACCACCTAAAAAGTTTCATAGGTTAACAAATATAATTTTCTTGTCCTTTCAACAGGAACATATAATCCACTTCTTTAAATCCTTAAAAGCCTAAAGTGATAGATCATTTCTAGATATGAACATATGCCAGCATTTGTACTGTGAGAAGTCTCACTGTTGCTTTTCATTTGACCAAACCAGGGAAAAATGCTGGAGTAAAACTGCCTTCTTTATCTCTAAACAAATGTTTCAAGTCCAAAGTTGTCTTTATTCCTTTGCTAAAGGAACTTCAAAGTCAAAATTAAATTCCAGGTTACATTAATTACACCCTGTCTGGGCACTATCAGTAGATCAAGCAGAAATAAAAACATGTACCACAATTCCTAGCAGACAAAGGACAGTATCCCTATTGTTGCTATCTTGTACAGCCCTGAATGGATGTAATTAGAGTTCTAAAAGCTGTAACTTAGTTTGGCTATAGGCATAAAAAAATGAAAACTTTCCTAGGATAACCCTGTCAAGGCCCTGAGCTTATCAACAGACTGTTCAACTTCTTTCCCCAGTCCTAGGAGTTACAGCATCTGTGCCCAAGATCAACACTGACACAATGCAGCTGTGGAACCTTTGTGGACCCTTGTCAGGAGCCTCCTCCACCTTCAGCTGTGAGCTGAAATTCAGGCTCCCATTCTTGATCCTTGTGTCAGCTGTGCTGCAAGTATGCCTATACTTGGCTGTGTACCTCACTGATCCTGATCCACCAACTTCAAATCCTGCCTTGACCTCAAGCCTCCCTCCTTATGACAAGTTTGTCTGATAACCACTGTACTGTTGTCTGAGCCAGTCTTAACTGCCGCTACACTTGCACTGATCTTGTTTGGCAACTGTGGGATTGCACCATTGGTCAGAAAGCATACTGATCCATGCCTGCCTTGCTGTCACTCTTATCTCCCAGCTCACAGGTGGAGAAAAGTCTCCCCATCCTGTTGCTCCCTGACGTACCACTCAAAAAACACAGTTCCTCTAGAAACAGATTAAAAGACTGAAGAAATTAAGCAGTTGAAGAATTCAACAGTATCAGAGTCTCATATCAGCTATTAGCAAACTGTCTTGTCTACAAGCTACTAAGGGAGCCATTAGAGTTCCCTTGTAAGTTTAATGAGAAAACTATAGGATAAATCAAAAGACTATTGACTAAAATGGAAATTTACTTGCAATGCTTTAGAGGTCACAAAGCAGAGGTGCTACTAATAAGCTGACTGGGTAAATGGATTCTGCATTTCAGGAAAATCACAAGTTAAGATTGAAAAGCCTAAATTACATACAGAAACAGGCCTTGTAACTTCAGTCAGCCTTCAACATCCTATCTGGAAATGATGCTATTGATATTTACCTCAAAAATCAAAATGTGCCAAAAAAAGCTGTTTCCACAGAAATCAGATCTGTAACATTATTTGCCACCACTTTAATTGTCCAGATTAACAATAATTATAGTCTCAAGGAAGGCATATTGAAAGAAAAGCCCTCTCATGATTCAAAGACCTGATATAGATTTAAAATTAAAACCAAAAATCCTGTTCCAATAAAGTGCATGCCAGACCAATTTGTTTCTTCTTTTTTCTCATTTTATCTTTAATTTTAATTCTCTTGGGAGCCTTTATGGTTGTAGTATCTAGGCATAACACTGGGTAATTATGCTGTCTACTTCAGAAAGGGTACAATTTCCCCCAAAACATATCTCAGCTCTAGAATGTTGCTTCTGTAGCTGTAACTTATACTAAGGACCAAAAGTATGATCTCTGTAAAATACAGAGAAGGAAAAACAAAGCCAGGAAAAATGTTCAGTGGAACACTAGTTAGACTGTTTGCTGCATATGACAAAATCATAACGAAGATTGAAGTACGAAGTTAAAGGTTTGTTTAGACTACCCCAGGATCAGCTGCAATATGGCAGATGAAAGTTCAACTACTTTCAAATGTCATCTCAAGGAGAATTAATAAAGCGCGCACAGTTATCTGGAATTAATTAAAAATCATATCCTTGTGACTGTTCCTACTTGAAGGAGTCAGTTAACTCAAAATACCATGTTGGTTATCATGCCTCATACCAAAGCTAGACACACTAATGACTTCTGCTTCCGAAACAGACATGGAATCACTCTATTGAATTTTTCAAGCAGGAATGAGATTTGCCTGCCAGCAGCTGCATCAGAACAAGCACTTTTTTAAAATGGGAGAGCAAGAACAGCTAAATCTGGCACCACATACCAGCCAAGAAACATGCAATCTCTACAGCTGTGGCCCTACAACGGGACTCAATGCAAGACTACACCCTCATCTAACGTCAAGTGGAGGTGAAAGAAACCCTCTTCACAGACTTATACAACAGCTATGTTTGCTTTTCAAGAGCAATGCAATTGCAATTCCACAAGGGATTCTGTAAACCAGTTCCTGATAATGGATTTGTAAAACAAATAACTGAGAGAAAAAAAAAAAACCAAAAGCCTCAGTTCTACAGACAAAATAATTCAGAAACAGCCCATTATTGTGTGGGAAGAATGCAAGCATGTACCACTGTCATCCCAGATGAACATTTTGCACTAGGTCTTCCCAAAATTCTAATTTTTGGAAGACTTATTTTCTAAAGCACCATCTTTTGATAAGAGGGAGGTAAAAGTGCCAAAAGAGAGAACAGCATAGAAAGCAAAACCTGAAAAAATCCTCTTTCTTCATACAGAGCAAACTACTAAGTATAAAAGAGCACAGATTCTGGGAAGTATTCCACTATCTGCCATTGCATACCTTCAAAAAATATTTTTATAACAGAGAACGTACAGAAAAAAAATGCATAAGAAATGCCAAATACACATTAATAATATCAAAGAGCACCAAATGTAAAAGGTAGTGGAACCGGAACAGTTAGTTTTGCCCAAATGCAACCCATCTACTTCTAAATTCATTTTCATATGCCTATAAATCCCTCATCATGTAAGTTTTTCACACCTAGTTGCCCAAGTTTCACTGAAGTAGTTAGTTATTCACAGTAATTCAAGAGGTTTAAAAAATGCCAACAAAACCTAAGTGGAAAATAAAAATCGAATAAAATAAAATAGAATTAAAATAAACTAGATGTATTGGGGGAGGGGGGCATCATTCCATCCCAACACTCCCAGTCAGTTGCCACCACCTATAAAAAATGCTCAGAGCAATGTAGAGATGTTCCAGCTGCTTCAGTCAATGATCCGGCTTCATTTGGAACTCGGCTCAGCTCGGCCTCTATACAAACACCTGTAGCATGCAGAACAAACAAACAAAATTAAGAGATGTATGCATGCCTAAGGGGCTATCACTGGTATCATAGAAACGTGGTGGGATGGCTCCTATGACTGGAGTGTTGGAATGGAAGGTTACCAGCTGTTTAGAAAAGACAGGCCTGGCAGACAGGGAGGGGANTATCACTGGTATCATAGAAACGTGGTGGGATGGCTCCTATGACTGGAGTGTTGGAATGGAAGGTTACCGGCTGTTTAGAAAAGACAGGCCTGGCAGACAGGGAGGGGAAGTTGCCCTTTATGTTAGGGATAGGCTGGAGACTATGGAACTCTGTCTGGGGACAGGTGAGCAGTTAACAGAGAGTTTGTGGGTCAGGGTTAAAGGGAAAACAGCAACGGGACACATAACTGTGGGGATCTGTTAGGGACTGCCTGATCAAGAAAATCTGTGGATGAAGCACTCTACAAAGAGAGAGGAACAGCCTCATGCTTGCAGGCCCTTGTTCTCATGGCGGACTTCAAACACCCTGACATCTGTTGGAGCGATGGCACGGCCCAGCACAAGCGATCCAGGAGGTTCCTTGATTGTGTGGAAGACAACTTCCTTCTGCAAGTAATAGAGGAGCCGACAAGGAGAGGTGCCCTGCTTGACCTCGTGCTCACCAGCAGGGAAGGGCTTGTTGGAAATGTGATGCTCCAGCACAGCCTTGGATGCAGTGATCATGAGATGGTAGAATTCGAGATCCTCAGGACAATCAGAAGAGCGAGCAGCAAACTCGCTGCCCTGGACTTCAACAGAGCAGACTTTGGCCACTTCAGAAACCTGCTCAGTCAGGTTCCATGGGATAGAGCCCTAGAGGGCAGGGGGGCCCAAGACTGCTGGATGATATTCAAGGATCACCTGCTACAAGCTCAGGAGTGCTGCGTCCCAACTAGAAGGAAGTGCAGCAGGAGGGCCAGGAGATGCCCATGGATGGATAAGGACCTGCTGAGGAAACTTCCAGGAAAAAAGAGGCTTATGATAGGTGGAAGGAGGGACAGGCTGCCTAGAAAGAATACAGGGATGCTATCTAGGAAGCTAGAGACCAGGTGAGGAAACCTAATGCCCAGTTACAATTAAACTTGGCTAGGGATTTGAAAGAGAACAGGAAGGGTTTCTATAATTACATTGCAAATAAAAGACAGACCAGGGACAACGTGGGCCTCCTCCAGAAGCTATTGGGTGAACTGGCTACACAGGATTTGGAGAAGGCTGGGGTTCTGAACGACTTCTTTGCCTTGGTCTTCACTGGCAAAGGCTCTGACTGCACCACCCAAGTCTTGGAAGGCAGAAACAGGGAGTGTGAGAATGAAGACTTTGGAACCACTGTAGGAGAGGATCTGGTTTGAGAGAATCTTAAAAACCTGAACGCACACAAGTCCATGG
>NDXB01015025.1:39322-52235 GCA_002631895.1 Agapornis roseicollis | reverse complement strand
TTGAGCACACCAGAACTGCACACAATACTCCAAGTGAGGTCTCACGAGAGCAGAGTAGAGGGGAACTCTGTCTGCTTTTATTAGCTCTGCCTTCCTGCCCATGAAGTAATTGTCTGAAGGAGGTGATTGAGGCTATAAATTACTAACTAATCTCACTTTCTGAGCTATGAATATTTTAGAATAACAAATGATGCTATTCCATTTTGATTCAGCAGGAAGTTGGAAACAGAAGTAAAATTTCAGGTAATGTGCATGAATAAGTTGCACACAAAAAAGATCTGTAATTATGTGCAAGGATTTGATCTCATGGCAAATATTTGTTGTGTGCAATGTAGGCAAAGCAGGACAAATTGTTCTAAAAATAGAATAAAAAATTCTAAAACTTTAATTATTCTATTCTAAAATTCTAAGAATTCATGTTGGCTCACTGGACACAAAAGTCATACTGGTAAGTGCAGTTCCTAGTTTCTCAAGGGAATAATTGCCAAACAACTCCTTTGTTGAGTTGTGACTCCTGAGTATGCTTGATCCAGCTTAATTATCTCTTTAGACAAATTAAAAGCTTTACAGCTAGTTTATTTAGCTTGGGCTTGCTAGGTAAGCTTCTAAATGATACCCTGTGATGTTACTTAAAGCATTACATGGTTTTGTATGGAAAAATCAGGGTTTAGAAAATATTGTTTAGAACCTTTATATGGCTTTCATTGGAACAAATGGATAATGTCCTTCCCCTCTCATACCTAAACATTTTAGTGAGGAGTTTTCCTACCTGATGTTGCTTGAATGCTTGTGTTATTTATAGAAAACATGCAAAATATATTCAATGACAATGCAATGGTGACATCAGGAAACCATCCATTTCATGTTTAATAAGCATTCATTTTATAAAACACCCCTTCTTGACTCAAGTTCTAAGTGTGCCTTAAAAGAACCCAGAACCTTGCATGTGAGGAGTTTCTGTGTGAACCTTAAAAGAGCATATTTTCTATGCAAAATACCTGACATTTATAGGCAGTGTTATTTGCTTGCAAGTGCTTTGTACTGAAAGACAAAGACACTCTGGAAACATATTGCTGAGGTCACTCCTCTGAAACAGAAAATGCCAGGGTTGCTACTGATATGAACTTGCTGTTTACATGATTGCACAAACTGCTGGTCAGGAAAAGACCTCTGCCTCAAAAAGCTTGTAGTCAGGACAAAGAAAGGGAAAATGTTAGAGTGCAGCGGGGCAGTGCACACGAATGTGATCCTGAAGTGGAGGATGAAATGTGGGCCTAGTCTAGCAGTTCATTCACAGGCAGCTGTGTTTTCTGAATATTCCAATACAAGTCTGGTTGGTTGGTTGGGGTTTTTTCACAATTTTAATTCTCTAAATAATTTTATACAAGACCTTTGGACATTAGTGGAGCAGCAGTACTGATTTTTAACCTGCCTAAGCAATCTACAGACTGCAGCTAGCTGAGAACTTTCTGACAGAATAGTTTTCTATCAGAAAAGGCAAATTCATTGGTACCAAAATATTTTGCAGAAGTATCAGTTTTAGTGACTTTCTGAAAAGACACAGGATAGGTTCTGACAGGCTTCATGCTTGATTTCATGGCTCCTGGCAAGCTGTGAGGTCTGTGGCTCTAGGATAGCCTTGACATGCTGGATGCCTCCAGAGATCCCCAAAGTTCTGGCATATGCCATAGGTTCTTTGAGGGCTTCTGGGCAGCGTGCCACAAAACTGGAAACATAGGAGCCACAATTCCCAAGCTCTGTGGTTTCTTGCCCTCTGATGGCTCCCAGGGCTTTGAGCTCCTTCTTGTTGGTTCATTTGGGCTGATGGGGCAGGGGGAGCCCAGCAGCACTTGTACGCATTGCTGAGCTAGGAGTCTTGGAGCTGGGGAGCGGATGCTTTCAGGCTCTATTGTGTTCTTAAGTTATGTAAATGAAGCATTAATTGCTTAAAAATAGTTCCCTTCTGTGCAAAATGTCAGTATCTGTATTGCACAGGGGACCACGCTGCCTGTCTCCCCTGCGACCTGCTTGGAGAATTGCTTGTGCACAGAACAGCAACCACCTTGTGACTCCCAGACCTTAGACTGCACTGGGGCTGTACTTCAGGTACTCTGGGCAATAGCCTGCTCCTCAGGGCAGCTGCAGGCAATGCCTTGGACTAGATTCAGTGTATTACATATCACAGGGAAGCTAGTGGCTCCACTGATACTGAAATGGCGGTTATATTCATAATATTTTGGTTCCACGGGGAAATCGTTATGTGGGAGTACAGTGTATGTATTACCTGTGTGTGTACAAGCAAAGCTTACAGACATGCATTTCTGCAGATAAATGTCATTTTCATCACAACATAGGATCCACAGATCCTTCAGGCAGATGTCAGCATCACGCGGGTTGTGATGGTTTCATTGTTATCCACTGCATGTGTTTCTGATACTGTTATGTTGTCATGAGGGATGGTTTCGATGAGATTTCTGAAGTGGTCTTTCTACAACTTCAGTATTTTAAGGAACTTAAATAGTCACATGCTGTGGAAAGCTGTAGAACTCTCTGTAGGCTTGTGTTCACTGATGAACAAGGGTTAATTTCAGTAGTTAAAGGCCCTCAAGACTCCTGGAAGGCAAAACCAGTCATTTGATCTATGTTGTAAGTCTGTAACATGTGTGAGTGTGTGCCTTGATATGGGTGTACCCTTTAGAGTGGCATTTGGCTTTACAATGCAAATTTTTAGACACATGTAAGTGGCCACAGGGGGTGATCTTCAGAAAATAAAAATGCTAGCAAAGTTACACATTCTTGCTGACTTCTGGACCATGGATCATCAGTGAAAGTTAAATTCCTGGCTGCCATTTGGTGCCTTTGGCAGTCTCCATATATATATATTTTAGCAGTTCACATTTTTACGTTTGCTGAGAGTGCTTAAGGGTTTGCCTATTTCTCCTATGTGAAATCACTGGAGTCAGAGTTGCAGAGGTAAAATAGGAAAAGAGTCAAATGAATGTTGATTGCTTCTGAGAATTAATTCTACACTCCCTTTCTGAAGGTTCAGTGCATATTAGCAGCAGTGCAGTGGCATGACGGAGTGGTAAATATCACTTACTGAGCCCATCATTCATTGCAGAACAGGAGCTGGACCATGCAAATTGGATGATGCTGTGTTTGAAAACCAGACAGCCCATAATTTTAATCTGTTAAAAGGGATTATGAATGACATCGATGAAATACAGTGCCAATTCTTTGCAAGATGCCTTTTCTCTGCAACAGCAGCTGGAATCACAGCCCACCAGCAGGCACTGAACACCTACTTTTAGGCTTTCACCCACTTTGATCTCCTTTCAGGACTGAGCGTAAACCAATGTCCCATTGGAAACCAAAGAGGCAGAGCTACTTTGTGATGCAGAGAGTTAAACCTTCCCCCACATGTGTTTATTAATGTGAACAAGCTAATACAGCTGTATTGACATCATAACGTTCAGGAGCCTTTAAGCTGCCAACAAGCTTGTTTGAAGACAGTCCAGTGTTCCCTGGACACACTTGACTTACTGTTCCTTTTTGTAGCAAAGTCACTGTTATGATGTTAGGAGATATTTAGTAGTTTATACTTTAATTGATCTAAAAATTAAAACATGATTTTGTATATACCAGCAGGGAGAAAATTTAGCTCAAAGCCATCACTTTTTTCTCACCAAAATGCATTGTCCAGTGCTCAGGACTATGGAAGGATCACTCACTTCTCCTAACAAGCAGGTGCAATAAGATGCATTAAAGACTGCCTGCAAAATATGTAGTGTTAGATTTACTCCATTTTGGAAGGAGCTGAATTGAAGTTGTTCATGTATGTGACTAGATTAGTCAAAATTTGTTTTGTTGCATTCAAAGAAGCACCTGAAGCATAGGTATGGAGTCCATCTAGCAATACTGCCCCTTTCTCATTTTCTTACTTTTAAAAGTATTAGATACTTGTGTTTGAAGTCAAAGGCCAAACAAGAAGTAAAAAGTACCTGAATAAGCAGAGTCCCAGTTTCCTACATTTCCCTTAATTAATCTTATATTCCCTAAACTGTACTCTGGGCTTGTAGGTGCACCATCTGAAAGCAGTGCGTTTCTAATGCCAGCAGTACACGAGTCAGTGTCATAGAAATTGATGTGAGCTCTGTATCATTGTGATACTCTCCTGTCCCTCACAGGGATTTGGGATAGACAGTTATTAAGTGTGACTAGGAATTGAAATTTAAGGAGTGATCAGTTCAATGGCTACTTTTTGCTAGAGGCATGGTATGTAGTTGGGTTGACCTACGCAAAGAAAAAGCAAAACCATCTTGACAGCATGCAATATAGCAAGGTACAGAATTTCTATGGTTACTAAATCCTATCCAAAAGCTCCTCGGTAATTAAGAGATATGCTTCCATTGCCAATCTGCCATATTAATAATAGTCTAATCCTATCTATAAATATACCTTTCCAAATTAATTTAATTAGGTATGAAAATACTGACTGTTCCATCACCACTTTAAGATCCTTTCTTGCGAACCTTAACTTACATAAATCTGTCATTCAAATCCATGTGACTGCTGAGTATGAGTAAGCCTTATGTGCATAAGGAAAATTTTTCTGGCTAAGACCTGTAGACAGTGTTTGACTGGGAGGCATTGTCAAGATTTCTAAGTGTAGAATACTAGTAAGACACCAAATACATACAGGTAACTTATTTCCAAAAATACCTGTTGTGGGTGTTTTACTTGAAGTGGGAACACAAGTAAATATAACCTGAGGGAACTTGTATCTATTTTTTATGTGGGTTACTCTGGCAGAAATCAAGCCATTGTTATATAGCACATAAAAACCTCTTCAGCCACCTGCTTCTCTGATGTATAATTGTCCATTCATGTGCAGATCTGAGGTTCTTCATGCATTTTTTCTACAATTGCATAATTTTGAACTTTCTTGTAACTCCTGGGATGTGTAACTATAGTCAGACTGCAAAACCCTCAGTCAGCCTTTCTCCTCCAAGCACTGCTGGGGTCCTGGCTGCCTTTTAGCTTGGTTTATCCTGCTGACAGTCCTGAGGCTGCGACCTGGCACACTTACAAAGTCTAGCAGACCTTCTCTGAAGGTGCTTGAGACCTAAACTGACAAGGCAGAACAAGGGAATGAGATCTGTTTGTACGACTGGTTCTTGTGGAACAGGCAGTGCAGTAGCTGCATTGCACAATATTTGGGAAGGCTGATTAGCCATGCCCAGGCAGGAGCATCATGTTAACATGGCTGTTGTTTTTAGGATCCAAGATAGCTGTGAATGAGTTTTGCAGAGACTGAGTCATGTGTCTCTGCTTGGTTATACCTTGTGCTGTGCAGACATGCCTGGTATTGCAAGGAAGAGCTGCCTACCACATCATGCAGCATGGCTTTACCTGCGAGAGCAGCTGGCTCTCAGGTTCAGCCAGGTGCTGTACCTGCTCAACCTCTTGCCTCTGTCAGTGCCTCACACTGCAGTGTATCATAACCAGCTTGTGGCGAGCGCTCCACTGAAGTTCTTGCCTTCTGTCAGAACCCTGAATGGTGTTTAAAAGTTGTGCTAATATTCTTTGTGCTGCAGACAAGGTTTTAAAAGAGCTTGTGAAGTGGATTATCCAGGTTCTGCCTGTTCCTCCAGTCTACCTTACCATGCTGTTTGGGATGGCTTGCTTTTTAATATTATTGCATAACTTCCAGGATTAATGAAAAAAAAAAAAAAACCAGCAAAATGCATCTTCAAACATAAGTTGCATTATTCCTGGATTTGTCAAATCCCCTCTGTCCACACAGGATTCCCACGATCAGCAATAAGACTAATTCAACATACAGATTTAAGAGCAGAGAACAAAATACACACTGTGGCAAATATCTCGGTAAAAGACATAAAAGTTCAAGTGTTATTTGCCCTGGCTTATCTGCAGCAGAGCATGCAAGCACCCAATTGCTAGGTTAGTTCTGACTGATACATGTCATGTATTGCACCATTTTAGTTGCTAACACTCAGGTGTTTGCACTTGCTTTCCAAGATGCAAACACCAGAGCCAGCTCCAGGCCTTGGAAGAACAGGCCACTGCCTCCTTCATTAGCCTGCAGCTGCCTGCCAGGTCTGGCTGGGGATGAGGAGATGATGATCAGCTCTTTTGGCTTGTGCAGGGAAAGGACAGAAGGAGTAACAAGGCAGGGAGCAGTTTTACTGCAGCGAGAGCAGCTCCTCTGTGCAGCAGTTGCCATCAGCTTCCACCTCAACAACAGCAGGGAGAGCAAGCCTTTCACTTAAAGGCTGTCCTGCAGTCCATGGCCCTTCCACTTTTTCTGCCTCCTAATCCCCAGTGACCCAAGCAGCAGGTGGAGGACCTACGGATGTCTTGCCTGTCCAAGAACTCTGATCTAGACACCCTGTCTTCTGAACAGAAATACGTTTTCACAACTGTGTTATTCATTTAGAAGGTGTTTTCTGCTGGCTTGTCTCTAGCAGTTAAATTTGACTTGTAATTTCAAATGACTGCCCACTGTCTAAGCTGCTCTGAGAGTAAAATTATTTACTGGGGCAGTCTTCTGTTATAAAACCAGGGTCAATATTATATTTGAAGCAACTAGAGATACTGATAAAACCCCACACTATTAGCAATTAGAATAAAATGAACATTTAATTAATTTCAGGCCTTATGTACTTCCTTGAACCTTTATCTTCTCACCATTTTTAGTTGAAACCTCTGCTTAGGAGCTCTTTATTTCTTTCAGCTTGATATTTTACTTTTGTCAAGCACACAGATGCAGTAGCATCACTGACAGAGCTGGGTTTTCTGGGAGTAATTGATTAGAATTAATTTTATTACTGGGTGAGAATAACGACATCACCACTGAATGTATTAACTATTTCCCTTGAAGTTATTAGCACAATATGATGGGTTGGCATGTCCAGCTGCCAGCTACCCCCCTCACTTTCCTCCTCAGTAATATGATGGAGGAGCTTGTGGGTTGAAGTAAAGACAAGGAGATCCCTCACCAATCACCCTTCCAGGCACAGCTTGGGATAACTTAATTTAATGTATCACCAGGTAAAATAGAGTTGGGTGGTGAGAAACCAACCTCTATGGGCTGCAGTCCTTCAAGATACACCTGCTCCAGTACAGGCTTTCCAAGGGTGGCAGAGGAATTCCTACTCCAGTGCCTGGAGCTGCTTCTTCCCTCCTCCTTCTCCTACTTGGGTCCCAGCAGAGCTGCTTCTCACCCCTCATTCTTCACACCTCACTGTCTATGTGGGGTTTTGACTAGTCTTAAATATGTTTCCATACAGGTGGTACCAGCTTCTCTGATGAGCTCAGCTGTGCCTTATGTAGCTTGCATCTGTGGAAATCTGGTCTTCATTCTCCCAGAGCACCTACTGATGCCAGTAAATGGGGAGCCAAGGGAAAGGTGGTCTGGCAGAAGGCCCCACATGTGGGACTTCCAGCCTCTTGGGCAATGTCTTTTTTACAGAGAGTTTTTCACTATGCAGGCTTTTAGCAACTCCTCCTTGTCTCAATGAGTGTGAACACACTGATGTGAGAGTGTGACCCAGCTTTTTAGTCTCACTAACAGCTCTTAAAAGCGCTGCAGAAAATAAGATAGCACAATGTCAGTGACCTTCATACTGAAGACAGGGGTTCCCAATTTTGAGGTAATTACCCTGCACTTGAAGCTCCTGAGGGGTTTATCGCATGCTTTGGCAGTGTTCAGAGAGTTTCTGCACATGCACTGCTGTTAATTTGTTTGAGATTTGAGGTAATACCTGGGGTGATGTGAACTTCCGCTTTCAAATAAATACCCACATCTTATTCCAGGTTTTGCAGCTTTAAGTCCTACTCCTGGGTCCTCTTTTGCAATTTTGAACCCTGCTGCTGACTGCAGGGCATGTATGATAGCAGATCTTTTACCTTCCTCTGCAGCTTGTGAACCCCTTTTATGCTACAGACCCATCGCTGACAACCTGGGGGCTCTGCAGGGAGCACACCAAAGAGGGCTTTAGGGCCTTCTGCCTTTTTGTTAAATCCTGCAGGTTGGGATGCCACAAAATCTCCAGTCAGAGAGCACAGAACAGCAGGCAGCTATCTGTCAAACACACGTGCTTAGCCCAGCAATCAGATGCCACTGCGGAAGTGGGTGAAATAGCCCTCTCAGCAGCAGCTTTGGCCTGACATCTTTAAACTTGTGACTTGGGGCTCAAACTGCTGGCAAGGTCAGCAGTAGGTGTGTCACCAGGCATAGAGTTCGCTGTGGGTGGGCCAGTGGTCACTCCAGGGGAGGTGAGCTATGCTGACATGTGCCCATTGCCCAGTATTGCTTGGAGAAAACAGCTACAAAGCAGCGTAGTTATAAAGGGTGCATCAGTGCAAGGTGGTTATAAACTTCCTAAATGCAATGACTGAAGAATCTTTCGGCATGCTGCTTTCTGCTCTGGTTATGGTCTTGAAACACTGGCTGAGCAACCAGAAGGGTACTGAGGGTGTAATGCAGCCATGGTGCATTTTATCTCCTGTTGCTGTGCCTGATTCTTTCTTTCTTTTTTTTTTTTTTTTTTTTTTTTTTTTTTTTTTTTTTTTTTTTTTTTTTTTTTTTTTTTTTTTTTTTTTTTTTTTTTTTTTTTTTTTTTTTTTTTTTTTTTTTTTTTTTTTTTTTTTTTTTTTTTTCCTGCATTGGAAACTGAACCTTTTTTTGTCAAGTGCAGCAGAGAAGTGCATGCTTTCATGTACACAGTGGAGTTCAATAGGAAAGTGTACCATTGATCAGACTGCCTGCTTTATAGCACCAGAATGTACAAAACACAGAGCATAGGGAGAGTATTTGGATACTAAGGTGCTGTGAAAGATTGCTTACTTATCTGAACATCTTCTCTTTGTTTTGCCTCCCTGTCTTATCAGAATTACCTCTTGCTTTCTCAGTCTTCTTTTGTGTCATTTTCTTACCACCTCCTACTTCTCTCTTTCCCACGTCTGAATATAGCATATACTTTATGTTCTACAAACTAAAGGCATTGCCTCACCTGAATTTGCATGCCCTTACTTGACATTTTTGAACTTGGATGAGGAACATGTATCCTGCAGAGGTAAAATGCTGGGGTGTTACAAACTGGTACTGCTGTTCCCTACCTTACGTGAGTTATAAGTTGATGTTAAAAAGTGGTCCTTTCCTGGTGTGGATGCGTGGTGTGTTCTCAGTTCTGTCACATGAGAACAAGTCATTCATGGTCACCCTCTTAAAAGAGATCTCGGCTTTTTTTTGAGCCACTTAAATGTGGTAGCTGGCTGTATCCAGCAACTACAATAGGAGCTTTGAATCCATCTGAAGTTTTTCCTTTTAATATTTTCCCTTTTCACAGAGGCACTATGAGGCAGTTGCACGTGACTGCTGCAATAATTATGAACTAATATAAATGATGGCATCTTCAAAGTCCTGAAATGAATTTATACAGTTCAGCAAGGTTCCCTCTCACAGCCGTTCATTGTGGGAGTATTAAAACTTAAATGACATAAGAGGCTGTTGTGAAAGCAGAGCAAAAAGCAGCATTTTTCAAAACAGGAAGTAGAGCAGAACAATTACTATTTAATGATACTGGAATTGGAAAATGTATGATGAAGCGGGAGTGTCAAGTTTACTGTGCAGATTGCTACTAGAGCAGGATGGGTTTTGGAAGAGTTTACCCAATTTCTGTTTTTCTGCTTATACATCTACCCTGGTGAGGTGAAAGGATTCTAATAAAAGCTAATCCAATTCTTGGAATCCCCCATCTCTCCCCTCCTTGACCAATCTAAGGCTTGTTCATGGCACTGCTTCAGTTTTCTGCTTGAAGGCCAGCACAATGGTTCTCTTGACATATCAGAATGCTGCAACCCTTTACAGGCTAGTTTCTGCTACAGGATGGTCCTCATTAGGTGAAATAACCCAGAGGTTGTCGCTGCCTTGCAGCATTTCCTCTAACAATGTTCCCTTCACTTAAGCAGCCTTGGTTAAGAATGTTTTTACTGCTTTGAAGATCATTATATCAAATATCAGTCAAACCAATCTGAAAATTTCTTAGCACAATTAGTGACTGGGAAGACAGCACAAGACCCAATTCCCACAGGACTGAAACATCTTCATGTATTTGCCAATAACCTTATCCAAAATGACATCAAGAGTAGCTCCATCTGAATTGCACATGATTTCTTATTTTTCTTGTATTGTCTCTCCCTGTAACCTAAAAACCCAAATTTAAGTCTTGCCTGGAGCGAGATATGTCTTATCAAGCACTTTATTTAAAGACTGCTTATTTTCCATGTTAGTTTTGAAAAACAAATCTATTTGGAAATCCTCCTGTACATACTTGCTCATATGGTCTGTGTCTGGCTATACTTACTGTCCATTCACCTGGGACATTCACATGCAAATAAATTTTCTTTTCCTTAAATACATCTATAGCATCTTCCAGTCTCCTACTTGAATTTATAATCCTTTGCATATGACATTGCTGTTTGGTGTGCAGATGACATATCTAGAAAAGGCCTGGCTTCAAGTGGAGAATCAATGCCATGAGCAGATGAGGTCTTGGAAGACAGCTATTCAGCTTGAATAGGAATTTCTGTAATAGAGATTGACAGATGAGAAAATACAGAGATTTAGGGTATGTGGTGTATGTGCCAAAAAATTCTATTCACAGGCGAAGTGTACCATGATTATTCATTCCTTCTTGAAGCCTTCTGTAGGTTAAAAAATGCTCTTAATTCAAAGTGAAATGGATTTTGAATATTTTTAGTATGCTAAGTTGTTCAGGCAGGCACTTAACAGTGATACTCCTGTTCACTTCTGTGCTGACACTGACCCACCTGATTAACAACACAGGTAATATGACCACTGGGATTTTTCCCTTTTGGATAGCCAGTGGTTTTGTCCCTTTTGCCTCTTTGTTACAGCTTTTCTTTACTAGTTCTTTTTCCATTTATGCTTTAACCTGAATTCTTGTAGCTCTGTGGTTTTCCTAAACAGTATTTCGTAGTCTAGAGTTTTACAAAATGTTTCTAGAGGCTCAGTATGTTCTTTGAAAATTACAGCCTGCTTAGATCTGGTGGGGGAAAAAATAAGTGTGTGTCAGGTTTTTTCAAGAGAACAAAGGCTTGCAGTGAATATTGTTGTGGGATTGAAATATAAATGTCCATTTCCTTTCTAGAAGCCCTTGAAAGAAATGGAACTGTCCATTACATTAGCTTTTGCCTCTGTATATAGTACTTGGGAATTTACCAGCTCTCGGGAGAGAATTGCCTTTAGCTTGAGTCAGAATACTTCACTGATACTGGATCTTCCATAATTCTGGTGGTGAAATACACCCACCTCCACAAAGAAGCAGATTTTTCTTCATTGTCAGCAAGCTTAGTGACTGTCTCTTGTTTACTGAAGAGAGAAGACAGACTTGTTAAAAAAGTTGTGATATTTAGCAACATTAGTTATAGTCACTACATCACCCTGCTGCTTTGCTTTCTGCCTTTGCTCGCTGACAAATGACAGAGTAGCACAAGCAATATGTAACTTGGCTCAGTTTGTTTTGATAAGGGCAGGATTGAAGTGATTTCTTTTCTTTCCTAGCACAATACAAACAGAGGAAAGGAGGGTCAGTGTGATCAGGTAATCTGGGGCAAGCTCAACCCCTCATTTCTTATCCAAAGTTCAGACTTTCATATCTTGACCTAAGTGATGCAACCTTGGTTTAAAGATCGAGTGGTGGAGGTTTGCCACCTCTGTAGTGACACCTGCCAGCCTGGCTTACATCACTCTGCTATTCCCATATCAGAAGCTTGTGCTGTTTGTGAAAATGAACCAAGTTACCAGTGTTAGGGCATGATCCAGGTTTTCATTTATTTGTTTTCTGTGGAGGTGGATGCAATAGTAGGTGGTAAACATAAGCTCTGTTTTGAATATCAGGAACACAGACAACAAAACAAAGCTCCCAGACATGGTAAGATCTAAGAGGTATCGCACAGTCCTGCTACTGAAGCCTTAATCCAGAACAATAACAAGTCATATTATGTTTGCTCTAAAGCTTGGACAGGTTTTCATAAGATTTGTAAGTTGAGCAAAAAAATGAGACATTTTAATCTTTGCTAGACTGACTATGTAAAGAGCCCGCTGTGTAAGGAGCCTAAGAGAGAGCATGTAAAATGAGGGGATGTGTTAAAACAGCAGGTGTTGGTATGCCTGATCCTGTCTTTTGCAAAAGCAATAGGTCTGTTACCTACATGAGGAGCTATGCTGAGGGTTAAGGTGGCAGAACTCATTTTAGCCCTCAAGACACAGGTAACAGAATTCAGGAAAACTGATATTAGTAGAAACCAATGTCTCATCTTGAATTTTGGTGTATGGTCAGTCCCACTTCTGAACTGAAAATTTGGATATTTCATTTCATGACAGCATTTCTCTTAGAGACTTAGGTATTGAAAGGGTCAATAATCCGTCTTATTACTTGTGTTAGGAAAGGCTGCTGTCAACAGGTGTCTAAACCTACGTTCTGTTTTCTGTCTCGGTAAGTTGTTTTGATGTAATTCTAGGGTTAGATTTAGGATTAAGGTTTGGTACTGTGTGCTGAAGGTGTCTCAACATAATGAACAATGCCTTGTTTTACTATAAAATTTATTTTTCTGGCCTGAATTAATGTTTGCTTTGCTTTTTGGGTCAATTTTTGTTAAATCTGGGGTCAATTCTGGAAAACCAAGGTTCAAGATTCCTTTTTCTTACTGGATTCTGAAGAGTATGCAGAAATGGGAGGTGGCTGGTGCAGATAGATGCTGACATCAGGGTTTCCTGAGCTTGAGGAACAGTTTTCTAGGTGTATCTGATGATATACCTAAGGGCTTCTGAGGTGTTGTTTTTTTGGGGTTGTTTTTTTTTTTT
>NDXB01015025.1:21406-39228 GCA_002631895.1 Agapornis roseicollis | reverse complement strand
TTCTGAGGTGTTGTTTTTTTGGGGGTGTTTTTTTTTTTTTGTGGTGGTGTTTGTTTTGGGGGAGGGTTGTTGGTGTTTTTTTACTATGCTAGCTGACTAGGTAAAATACCAGCTTTTCTGCATCCAGTCTAAGGACTCTACCATGCTTATTCCTATGTCATCAGATGATCTTTACCCTGAGGAAAGAGAGAGGAACCAAATGACAGCTGCGGTTTTTCAAAGTCATAAAAGAGGGAAATATGTGTGTATGTACTTATTTATTTATTTTCTCTCTCTATTCTGTGTTTTATGCTGAGGCTATGAAGCCTATTGAACTTTTTTTTTGAGCCCTTAAGGTATATCCAATGTCACTCAGACATCAAGGCTTCAGAGCTGAAATGAAAATAGAACAACTAAATTGCATTTAAAGGTTAATAAAATGGTGCTTATGTTTTCTGTTGTCACAGAATACTAAAGAGAAAAACATTACCTTCATGTTTACAAAAGTGAACAGAAAATAGAAAAATGTGACGTCACCTGTGATTAGCTTAGCCTTTGTTCTAAAAATGATGCATCCTTGTGTTATAGCAGAGAAAGGATGGGCTCTGCAAGCTCTGCTTTTTTGTTTTGCCAGATATTAAATGATCTCAGTGGCCACTGTTAACTCTGTTGTAGTTTAAGAGAGTTTATTACTTCTAATTTCAAACTAAAGGTTTAACCTTTTATGAGAATTTCCTATCTTTATTCTTTGGGAATCTGGCTAGCTTTTGCATACGTGAAGCTAAATACTATCATCCTTACACTGCATGTTGGCTATGCTTACAGTAGGTACAAAGAATAAGATCAGGGAGGTTGTAGCTGTACAGCAGAACTGCATGAATATAACCAACCCCTTTGACTCAAACAGCTGAGTTTAACTTTGGTCTCTCTCTGTCCTTAAAGCACAGATGTAGTTCTTTGGGTGTTAACTGAGGAGGGAACAGAGCTTGTAACTTGGAAGCTATATAGTGTGTGAAATCAAGTTGGAACTCCAGAAGACTTACTGGTTCTTTTAAAGTTTTATCCTTCTCTGATATATATTGAGCCTGGTACAGCAGCTAAACATTTCTTTCCTATGGCTTGTTAGTCCGAAGGCCAAAACCCCACATTGCTCAGCGGAATCAATATCCTCTGGGACTTTCAGTACTGTTGCATTATTCGTGGAACAGAGGTCTCTGAAGTCTAAGAGAGCAGAAAGTATTAGTAGAGTGATCAAAGCTTGTGAGTATGCTGAATTATTTGAAATTCCTCCTGTGATGAGGTCCAAGTACCAATCTGACTGATTTGCCAAGCTTTGGGTCTTCATCTTCATCATCATCATCATGGCTCGACTTCGTGAACAAAGATTAGGGAAGTGCTTTACCCATGCTTGCTACAAGCGTGCTGATAACTAAAAAGGCCAATGTGAGATAGGCAAATCCGGTTGCAAAAAGCACAGCAAAAGGTGGTATAAGCAGGGTGTGATTCTTTCTACATTGTCTTTTCTCCTCCAGATTAGTTCTGCATGAGTTCTCAAAGGAAACAACGGCATTATGTATGGTGTGTCTCCAAACCTCCCGATTGGAGGCCAAGGTGGACCACTAATGGTAGACAATATGGCCAAGACTAAGGTATTGTTTCAGGGAGTCCTTATATCTCTTCTTTAGAGCACTTCTTTTGTGGCGACCGCTGGCAAGTTCACCGTAAAACAGGATCTTAGGGAGGTGGTGATCCTTCATCCTAGAGACGCGCCCTGCCCAGCACAGCTGCAATTTCAGCAATATGGCCTCGATACTGGTGACTCCTGCCTGTTCAAGGACAGTAACATGTTGTGGTAGCTTGGAAGCCCAGCTGAAAGCAGTAAGAAAGATACTGGCAAAATGTGCAATGAATTTAATAATGATTCTTTTTCCCAGGAGTATTATAAAGGGATCTGCTATGTGCATCTGCTCGTTCTATTTCTGTTTCTTAGTCTGAGATTCCTAACACAGGAGGCAATAACCCTGCATCGTGTTAGATCATATCATGTCACACTGAATGTTGACCTTGGCTGACATAATGTGACATGCTACAGTTGAAGTAATGTAATGTGAGCCAATGTATCATGTGCTTAATGTTAATCTGAAGTTATTATCTGTGAACATAGCAAAAGGTTTGAATAGTGTAGTGTATGGAACTACCCTCTGTTCCTCAGGCAGTCTGAGCTGCATGTGGTCAAGCTAACAACCAAAAACAGCAGAGAGAAAGAAGAGGGTCAAAAGCTAGATAAGTCTTTCTATGAGAATTAGATAAGATACTAATCAGCTTAGTATGGGTCTGCAGCTCACCTACTAAAAGACATTGTTGTCCCCCTTGATTCCAGCCACAATAGAAGTGTGACCATGCAATGGGAGCACTGGCTATCAATTGCAGTCTTTGGAGTTTTTAATATAGAGAGCTGTTCATATGCATTTCTGAGTAGATTTGTTGCTGAAGGTATTGCTGAATACATTTATTGATATTACTTTAGTTAAAACAGTTAATGTTGGGCCTTATGAAGTTAATCAGTTTTATAACATCTCCTTTGTTTATGTTCTTGCTTGATCTTTCATCCCATTGCAAAATTGTGCCCAATACAAATTGGATTGTCGTTTGCTGCTTTCCTGGGGAGACCCAGAGAAAACTCTGAGTCATGGAAGCTCTTTTCTAAACTAATGTCAGATTAACACAGGCTTTAAATTTAAATATTAAAAAAAAAATATTCAGTGCTGTAGTTTCTTCAGTGGTTTAGCAGTGCCCAGAGCCTGTTTCTGTTTCTCCCATCATGTGCTCCTGTAACAGGATCATCTTCTTTAATGTGATCACTGGCGTGCTGACTTCTTTGTGCCACCTTCATTCTTATTCAGCTAGCTCTAGCTGACAGGAGATATTATTCTTGGGTTTTGTTAGGCGAATATTTTCAGTCCTTGGCGCTTAAAAATTAGCCTTATAAAGCTGTAATAGTCCATCTACTTTGGTGAAAGCACTAGGCAACTCAAACTGGAAGCATTTTAAAAATGAGCTAACAGTGTACCTAGTGGCCTAATGTGATGAATGCTGGCATGTAGATTTGCTGCAGATAATCGAACACTGGGCTTATTCAAATAGGTGAAAAAAGGACTCAAAAAAAGAAAAAAAATATACCTGGGTACATAGGATTTTTGAATGCTGTAAATCTTAAGTGCCATAAATCAGGTTTTGGACTACCTTAGAGCACCTAGTAAGAAAAATGGAAGCTATATCTTCTTCCTTCGGAGAAAATGCCTTTTCTTACTCTGAACTGCCCTTTTGATCATAGATCAGTGCTGCATTCTTGGCTACACCAAGCCTGATCATGCTTACACTGAAGATAACTAACAATTCCCATTCTCTCAAGGAGCACAGGTCTAGACCGTAGCTCGTACAGTAGCAGTGTTTGTGGGTGAAACATTCTTCTATATAATCTGCAAATCCTCAAAACTTTCCCAATTAAAAGTATTTAATGAAAGCTACTTTGTCTCTTAGGTCCTTTTAGTTTTTTCTATTCCTGTTAATCCTTAAAATTATTGGCTGGTGTTAGAAATATTTTCAAAAGTTTATAGCAGGAAGAGCAGCACTGCTGCTACCAAATAAGATGAAGTAAAGGACAATAATTTGTCCTTGTCACTGCAAATATTATAAAAAAGGAGTTAAAAATAAAAAAGTAAATCCCATGTATTTTCTCTGACTCTGGACTAGACTTTACTTATCTGTGCTGCAGACTTTGCCCCAACCAGCGCGGGAGCATGAGGGTGAGGGGGAAAAGTAGCAAGCAGCAGAAGTAGGTAATGATCTGATTTGGGTCCTTTGCTGTAGATGATTGTGAGGTCTTGGTCAAAAAAACAGAAGAGATGAAGCAGCATAGCAACAGATTTGCAGTGAAAATAAAGGCTTATTTAATACAGTTTTTCTGCCTTCTGTTTAAGACAGTATCAGGAGCATGGGAAAATTAATTTATTTGTGAGAATTAAGGAGACTTTGAGGTTGTCAGTTCCTAGGCTCAAGTGGGTCATCAAAGCACAGAACTGAGAAAGCTTAATGTAAAACCTTAGTGGTATTTAATGTAACTCAAAATTGGGATACCGTGGAGAAACCAGGTGATTTTGAACACTAATTTCCAGAGAGGAGCATCATCACAGACCCGAATGCAGTCAGGAATAAAAAGACATTTTCTTCAAATGTCAAGCAACACACTGACTGCATTGCAAGGACAGAACTATTGCAAATGAATTCTCAAGTCAGTTACACTAATGTAATCTCCATATATTTTTTTAAATTTTTATATATATATATATAAATATAAAGGCTGTAGCCCTTTCTAGGCAGCATTGCTCAGCCAAAGGGATATCGGTTGAATAAAATAAAATACTGGAGGAAAGGACATAAAATGGCATGCAGCAGATTGTTGATGACACCTGGAGTTGCCAAAGAAGGATAGACTGAGTGTAAGGAAGAAATTGCATTTCTGTGTACAGTAACCTCTGACCAGCCAGATAAATCATGGCTAGTCAGAAGTTATTCCAGGGCTGGAAACTTCAGGACAGCCTGCAAGGCAGAACCACTTGAGCTGCTGTGAGAGGTTTTCTATCTGGGGAGAAATGGACAAAAAGAAGCTTCTTGAGAGAAAATGCTGGAGTTAAGGGAGCTCAAATAAAAAGTCAAGGGGTGCAGGGAAATATAACTTGTGGCTTTTCCCTCATTACTTTATTCTGACCTCTTTGAAGTTAGTAATACCGTGAACATACTGTATGACTGAGAGCAGTAACTGTTCAGAGAATTACAAAACCAGTCCTTTTACAAGGGGAGTGTTAAAGGTCTAAGGAAATGAATGTCTGTACAATTGCACATTCTTTGAGAAACAGAATAATTTGCATGACTGATTTAGAAATTACTATATATAGTGTCAGTAGAGCAAATAATTCTCTAGAAGCTTTGTCCCGGAGCAGTCAGATAGCACACTTGTATCACTCACTTGCCCTGTCCCACTGAAATCAGCACGACTTTGCAGACATCTGTCATGAGACTGGGTCTAGAACATGAATAAAACCAAGTACCTCTGGAAGGATGTTCCAGAAATAGCATGGGAATAGCCTGTTGAGAATGAGGAGTTTCACTGCACTTCCAAAAAGAGTCAGCATGTTCCCTCTCCTTCCCCAAAAACAACAAAACTATCAGAAGACTCCTTAAAAACCCTCTTCCCAAATAGTTTACTCTGATGATTTTCTCATACTGACCTTCCTTCATTTGCTTTTGAAAATTTCTGATATTCATAGGTGCCCAGAGGTACATCTCAGCTACCTTGAGGTACATGCCTCTGTAACCTGTAGCTTGCTGAGGCATCTTGCATGCAGGAATCCATGCTTAATCCTGCCAGGACGTTGCTGCTGGTATCCAATGATGTCAATTCCTTTCTCTATTAACTCTTTTGCTCACTAATATTAAAACAAGTACTTTCTAGCCAAAAGCTGCTGAAAGCTAACCTCACCCTCCCACCCAGGCTAGCATTTTTGCTCTGGTGGGGTACAATAGAGTGTGCTGAGGAATGGCTGTGAAGTACCCACTTCAGAAGGGCATAGTGTCCTGGCTTACAGATAAGAAATCTTTGTCAGTTTTCTGTTTGCGTGCACATTGTGCAAATGATAAATGTTGTCCATTTGCATAGCATCTTCTCTACTGAAGGATTCCAAACCTCTTCACAAAACAGTTCACATGTAGGACTGCTGAAATTCAGTTAAGCTGTACTTGAGAAGCTCTCAAATTGTTCTCCTAAAGCCCACATAAAAACAGGTTCTCAGTTTTTCAAGTCTGACTTGAAGATGAAGGTGGAATTAAAAATCCACAGGCATTGCATTGCCTTTGCGAAGAAGGGGAAAAGCAGATGGAGTTGCTTTTTGTGTGCCTTAAAAGCAATGAAAACTTGTCGATATTTTTCATTTGAATTTTCATGAAGAGCTAAGAAACTCTGCTGATGCTGGAGGGGGCAGGAAAACGTTGTGACTTTTACTGGCAGAGAAGTATTTGAATGGTTATTGACAAAGAACACAGTGCATGGAATGTGCTTGGGCTAAGCATAGTGAAGATGTTTGACGTATTGGCAATACAGTGCAGGGTCAGCAGGTGACAGATTAATGTTGTGTTTCACAGCCCAAGCTAATACTGACTGCACGCCTTCCTATGCTCTTTGTTATTGCACACATTTGGAAGGACAAACAAGCTCGGGGCTAGTTAAACCTACGAACTGATTCTAGCATGAACATGACTTACTTTGGTTTAATCAATTAGGCACAAATGTAAAGTAAATCTAAATAAGCTATTCTTAGACTAAATTGAGAGTGTCATGCAGGAGTTTGCATTATTTTAATTAAAATCAATTAAATTTCTTAACTGGATTCAGGGCAACACTGTGTGCAGGAAGGAGGGAGTCATTCTCAGCTCAGTGATTCACAGCAGCCTGTGACCGTGACCACTGTGACCTAGCAGTGAGTGCATTTCATGGACAGGCCCTGCAGCTCTGGGTATGCTTGGAAAATCTCAAGGCAGGGGGCAGAGATTACAAGAAGGAAAAAAACAACCCACACTCCCTTAAAACCCCACCTCTTGACTTGAAGCTCTCCCTGGCTGCCTGCTTCTGGCCTGCTCCCTGGAGAAAGTAACAAAAATGACTCTGCTTCCAGCAGCAGAGACCAGGAAGCCAGTGGATACTTTTCAACCCTACAGATACTTTTAAAGAATGGGAGGCAAAAGAATGAAATGGAAAACAGATGATAGACAGAGGCTGGCAAGAGCAGCAGGAATGCAGCACAGGCAGCCCGTTTGTCTCAGAGTAGCTGACATGCACGCCTGTGGAAGTGGCCAAGCCTGTCGGCAACAGTGTCTTAAAATAATGGAATAGTAATGGCTCTCTTCTGGAAAGTGTTGAACACTTTGGCTTCATAGCATCACTGTGCTGTGTAGGACTCAGCCCCCAGTGATGGGCATTTCACATAGCTGTGCAGCCAAGGACAAGTGTGGTCCATGGCAGGAGTCTGCATGGGAGGAACCTACAGAATGCAGAATTGTGTGCCAGTTCCTGCAGCGCCTGGTGAGATGGTTACATGTGTGAGAAACAGTGCTGGGGGCTTGTGAAAGCAGAACACAGTCTGAAAGCTCCAGTTGCTGAGTTCTGATTTCCAAATGCCTCTAGAACCTGGCTGAAGGATAAATCAAAATGTTTTCCATCTCTGTGGTGACACAGGTGTATATTTTGTATCCAGAGCTGTTGTTTCCAAGTCAAAGGCCCTTCTCCAGTATGGCTCCTTGTGTTGCATATTTCATACATCAGGAGCTGACAATAGCAGATTAAGGATGAAAAGTTTTCTTCTGATGACCTCAGCTCATATTCCGTAACAAGCATTCACAAATACCCATGAAATGGCAGCAAAGTGAAAGCCCACAGTGGGAATGGTCATGGGATTCAGATATCAGCACATTCACTGGTAAGCTGGAAGTGATGCGATGCTGCTGACAGAAGTAACACGGGTAGGTACAGGTCCCCTCTTTGAAGTACAGGCAAGTGCAGACATGAGGGAAAATGCAGGGAAGTGTTTATCCAAGCTCCATTCACACTGCAAAGCAAAATGAGCAGTATTTGGTTACAGACATATGAAAGTGTGACATGGATGGATGGTTGAATTAGGAAGGTTTTGCTTTGGAAAGACACCACCTGATTTTTGAGTGAGAATAGCTGGAGCATATTGCAGTAACTACGTGGCTGTAAGTGTGCTAACAGGCTTCTACCACCTTAGTAACACTGTGTGTCTACATGGTGATCCCACACTTGAAGAGCTCATTTGAGGAGAATGAGATGTGATGACAGTTTAAGGCCATTTTTCTATCAATATAGCACTGTTTCTGTGTTGGGGGATGCTGTTACACTGCTGCTCTAGATTGCATACCTGCAATCTATGCATACTGCAATAGCTATGTTAGTAGAGAAGCTGCCTGCAGGCGAAGCAAATGCCCAGTGTGAAAAGTGGGTCTGCACTGCAGCAGTGGTGAACACCAGTCACTGGGGTGGGCTGCTGCTCAGGGAGCTCAGTCCGTTTGCACTCAAATGCTGCGATTGCAACTCCAGCTTCTGCTGAAATCACAAGGAGTTTCCCATTAATGCCAGTAAAGGTCACCCCTGAATCACTCAGACACTCACCTACACATCTCAACCCATCCCCATGCCCCAAAGCACCTTGGAGAAGTCTGAATGATGGTTAGCAGTTGACTTCCTTTTTTATGCTTGCTCTCTGCTCCATGGTATCTGAACATGTCATGTGTGCATTAATGTGTATTATACCTTGCTTGAACAGAACCGCTACTAAAAAATTGTTAAACAATATGGGTTTTGTAAGAAGAAAACCAGTGGATTTGGGCAAGAGAATTTTGTGTTTGCTTTCAATCTTTCGAGAAGTTATTGGCAGACTATGAAATTTAAAAAATGAAATGAGCTTCTTCCCAGGACCTTTTATAAAGAGGCCTTGTCCAGCTCAGAATTTAGGAAATGTAGCCTATTTTCTGAGTCTTGCAGTTGAGGTCAGCCTGTCTGTGATTGCAAGCATCTCTAGACTTTGGCACTGTGCTGATTTAAGCCCCAGGGCATGCATTTAAATTGTCACATATAGTGTGTCTCATACTGACATCTTCTTCTGTAGAAGTGAAGGATAATACAGCACTTGTGCTGCAGAATAAGACAGTGCTCTCTCCTCAAGCATGAAAATTGTCTGCAAATTTCAGACATGTTTTCCTTGATTGTGGCGCCTAATCAAGGCAAAAACCAAAGTTCATTTTACTAGGGGATGAACAATGCTTGGCAGTGTAGTGAATGTTAATGCAGTTAATTATTCCTAAGCTGTGTCTGTCCTCTTAAGAGTTCAATATCTCTAGACAGGGCTTTAACGATCCACAGCCACCCTGTGGTTTCACCCAGGGACCATTGCCTCTTCAGGCCAGTTTGTAGTAAGGTGTCCCTGAGTCTGCGCTTTTCCCCTGCTTTGTGGCATGTCACATCTGCTGTGGTGAAGTTGGGTGGGTGGTTTGAAATAGGCTTTGTTTTGTTTCAGAACTGATGTTTATACTGTACTTTCTATTGTCTCTGTTTTCTTCACACTCTCTCTATATAAGCTTTTGACATGGTGAGTGGGAAACCTAAAAATAGAAGAAAAATCCCAAACATTTACCTACATGGGGGGAGTTGATTATACAGTGTTCCAGTCCCCATGGTGCTCAGTATCAGTGGAGTCCCCAGGACATGCGATAGGAAAGCAAACCTTAACTAACCTGTATGCCGATGGGAATAAATTAGCTTTAATAACTCCTGTTTGCTGATATACTGCCATCGTAACTTAGTAATGGTGATACCTGTGGTTGTGGCTTTTTATTAGATCAACTTAGTCTAGAACTTCATATTGTTAGAATGCCTGGGAAATTTTCATTTTAGAGTTGTGTATCTCTCTATATAAACAACTTCTGTAATACCTGGAACAAAACAATTGATGAAAATACTATCTCTCAAAAGTTGTCAGAGAAATCAGCTGCATAACTATTTTTCTGTACTTGAAAACTATGTTTTCTTTGATTTGTTTATTTATTTATTTATTAATTTTTTAAAGTATGTCAGTTTTGGGACAGGTCCTAGAAGTTGAGCAAAATTTGTGTGATTTACCCTGAATGCACAATCTTTGCTATGAGAATACTGACAGACCATATTTCTCTAGCTTAAAGTTTGCAGTGCACATTCTGTACTAACCCTTTGTGTCATAATTTTACAGCCGTGTTTTTGTTAATTGTTTTTGATTTGAAAAAGCCACTGCTTTGGAAGTTGTCCTGATGATGAATGTGTGGTTTGTTGACAGCTATGTGAAATGGTACCTTGCTCAAGAGCTCCATGCAGGGCACTGCAATGTGGGCAGGTAGAGCAAGGATGCTGAAAATGAGCCACTTTGCACCAGAGCAGGTTGGTGGAGCTTGGGTGACTAATTCTATCTCTGCACAATAAGCTGCCTTTTCTGTTCAGCTCTCTGCATGCTTTCTTTGATTGTTCTGAACTGAGCCATGTACTCATTCCTAATCTCCTACTGATGTAACTGGGAATCCCAGTCTAGCAATGACTTGAGAATTGAACCCTCTGGGCTGGGTCCAGCCTCCATTAGAGCACACTGACTTTACTAGAATTGCATCCCAGAATATTTTAAAGAATTTTTGGAAATGTTCTGTTAAGAAGTACTATTTTTTAAAAAAAGAAAATTGCCTAAAAGGATCTCAGACATGCCAGAGGAAATGTTACCAATGGTTCTCATACAGAACTTTGAAATAACAAAATGTTTTCTTCAGCAAGAAGCCATAGTTAAAAATTAGCTTTGAGGGATAGAGAATGATTAATGAAGCTCCTCTTACTTAGAGCACTAAGCTTCTTGAGGTTTAAATGTCTTCTATGGAAAATGTCCACAATTTGGAGTGAATTATTATAGAAGAAATTAGGCAATATACAGGGCTTGTGGTTTCTGTTCAGAGCAGAAGATAAAAAGCTCCTAGGTTTTAAAATTATTATTTTATTTCTAAGTATTTCTCTTACTGAATTCTTGACATATGTACTGCTAATTAAGCAGTAATGATTTTCTTTCATTTGCACTGCAAATTTCGCCAATACTTATGCTTTTCTTCACAGAATGTATTTTGTTAACTGACCTAGGGTTTAGTGTGGAATACAAAATGAGAAAGAATTGTTAAGTTCCGGTTGATGCTTTGAGATTCCTCAGGAGTTCTGCTGTTGCTAAGTTTTGAATTTTAATTTTGGAGACACCAACAAAGATATACAACAAAAAGGTTTTAACTAAGTATATTACTTTGACAGAAGTCACTGGGTTCTACAATTAATTCTCACCAGTAGATCAATGCACTTTATAAGCTGCAAGTCATTCTGACAAGATGAAACAAATAAAGTCTTTAGTGAAATCCTGATAATTTGGAACAACAGGCTGGGAAACTAGGTCAGTTTACATCTTCTTTGAAATATTTTCCCCTCTGTAGTATTTCATACTCGACTAATCTTGATAATGTACTTGACATCTTTGGTGACTGATCATATGCTAATTTAAACTCACATTGTATGTGTAAAATCAGAACAACATGGGGAGATGTTTCAGCATGGTGAAAAAAAAAAATTAGCAAATGAATCTGAAATATTTTTCTGGGGTTTTTTTTTGGTTTTTTTGGTGGGTTTTTTTTTTCCCCCTAGCATGAAGAATATAAAGAGAATCTGATTTTTGGTATTTTAATGACTTAGAGCTTTCTTTTCCTGTCCCAGTAAAATACTGCATTTGACTTTCTAGGGCAGGTTACTTGAAAGAATAAGGTTGTCTCCTACAGCTGCTCATACAAACTACTACATGCAGTTCTTGGAAATGTTCCTCTCAGGGGTGACCCTGAGTCCTTGTGTATCGGTCCTAGTCCTGCTCCTACTGATGTCAGTGGTAAAACTACTGTTGACTTCAGTAAGAAAAGTATGAGTCCTATTATCTTCATAATATGGCTATTTAGATTTTATGATATTTCTTGGAGCATATTTGCAACTTCAGGCATTTCCTACTCAGTTACATAGAACCCATCCATTAAGAGAGCGTATAAAACTTCCATGCCCTTCTTCATACACTTCTTATTGTCCTTCCTCCTTATTATTTTTCACGATGGATGGTTCAGTCTTTCAGAGGTGAAGAAAGCGTTCATAAGAGCTTATTGTGCAGCAAGTTTGCTGACAATTGCTAGTATGCTGTAAACAGTTTTGGAAATTAAAAACTCCCTTTTTTTTATTTCCAGTAAAAAAAAAGAGCTTGATTCAAGATAGCTGTTTTCCTGACTCACTGATATATTCCATCTGTCTGCCTCTCGGCTCACTCCCTTTTTTTTTTTTTTTTTTTAAGGTGTGAATCCAGTGAATATTTGTTAGGCTGGCTGCTTGTGAATAATAATGAGAGAGAGTGCCTGCAGTATAGTGTGTATTTAATAATACATAAATATAATAGTTGGAGAGTTTTGGACTTCAGTTTCTGTCTTATGTTTGCCTCTGTTTTCCACTAGTTATGCAATTATTAATTACCACTTTGGGGGAATAAAAAAAAGGTTAGTTTAAAATCAGAACTATCTTAAGAAGAAGAAGCGACTTACATATACTTTATTTTTTTGGTAATGTCTGGAATATTAAACCTGTAGGACTTGAACTAGCTTATTAAGTTAGCTTTTCAGAAGCGCGGGGACTGACATCTCTGTTTGCTCCACACATGAATTCGCAGAATACTTGGTTGCTTATGTTAAAAAAAAACAACAAAAATGCAAACCTTGCACAGATATTAAAGTCAAACTAAAATCTGTAGACTAGGTATTTTATCTCTCATCTTCTTCTTCCATTCTTTTTCTCAGTGAGTGTTTTTCCATATGGCATTAAATGGCACCTAAGACTCATAATAAGGATAAATCTAGGGCAATGTAACCATATTTATTGTCCTTTGAAAGACAACAGGAAGAGGTGGCAGTTGGTCAGGGACAGGTTTCCAGATCATGCTGTTTCTGGTAGGCTTACAGTCCAGGGAGAGAGAAACAATCCAGCTTAGTGGGTTATGGCCTTTCTAGGGTAATTTCACTCTGTAGAGACTGAACGATGCAGCATCAGCAGTCATGAATGCCCTTGGGAGTACCTTGTTAAGGACAGGATATTGGTAGTATATTATCAGATTTGGAAATAGTAGTAAATAACATACTCGGTTGTAATTTTCTGGTATTATGTTAGTACAGCCGCAACCTGATCATGCCCCCTTTTGTAGATTTGCTTGCTTTCATGGCTGAATTTTGTGAGTCTCCTGGGACTCTAGCTAGGTACAAATCCTCTTGCTAGTCACCTGTATGGAAGTCTGATTCTCTAACCAATTACAAGTTCAAAATAGCAAACATCTCTGACTGTGTCTGCTTGGGATACTGCATGCAAATAATAATAGATATTGATTAAAGTTCGAAGAAACCAAGAGAAAAGAATGCGCTTCCATTGCTGAAAGGTTTTTTTGTTGTGTTTTGGGATTTGTTTGGGTTGTTTTTTGGTTGTTTGTGTTGTGGGCTTTTTATTTGTTTATTTATTTTAAGAAAACCAATATCTAAACAGGTATTTAAACCTTCTAAATTCTACTGGAATGTTGATACTTCCTCTCACTGCTCCTTGCACTTCAAGTTTTTCCACTGTGGTGTGTTGTCCCACATATTCACTGAACATTCGTATTTCAGCCAAAGATGTGTGTGTGTCCCGAGTGCAGTGCAGAAGTGTTGTGAGTCATTGTTTTGCACAATGAGAAAAACCCAGGTGCTCTGCTTTATTTTCAGATATAGCCCAAGCAACACAAACTCATGTGAAAATGCAAGTCTTTGAAACATGAATGGGTTTCTTTGGGTATCATTGTCCTGTCTGCAGGAGGAGTTCAGCTAGGCACAGATGTGTGGGGTAGGGGGGCTGCACTGTGATGACTTATGGTGAGGGTTTCTTTTGGCAGGCTAGGACAAATTACGATGTGAATAAAGGGAACTTGTTTAGTTCAGATGAAGACTCTATTAATGAGACCCATTGTAGCTATTTTTGGAGAGTGTTAGATTTTTTAAAAAATATATACAATGCTGTATTATTTTTGATTACAGCAGCATTCACTTGTCACTTTTATCTCTGTGTGTGGATTTCTAATTATACATGTTAGACAAGTGATCTTTACTGTAAATAGTAATGTGGTTTTCTTTCACTTGATCTGTCTGTACTGGATTCTGTTTCATTGTTCACTTCATCACAGTATCTTGCTTATTTTATCTTTCAACAGACATTTCTTTAAATTCCCTCTCTCACATGGTCCTCCTCCCTCCCCCTTGTAACTTTTTGAAAAGGGCTTTATCTGAGCAGGCAGTTTCGTTTGTCTTTTGATCTATTTTTTTAATGGATGTGCATTCAATTCTGGTAGTAAACTCAGCACTAAGATTTTTATTCAAGGCCAAAGTGTGGGGGCTTGAGTGTGGCTTCTGGGTAATGCTCTTACCTATGATTTCCTAGAGCTACTGGGGAACTTGGTCATCAGAGATGTTGGTTACTTAATTGTGAGGATTCCAGAGGTTTTTCATGGTGGCTATTAACAATTTCCAAACGTTCAGGTGATTCATCTTGAAAGCTGAACAATGGAAGAGTTGGTAACTGCCAGCCACTTCTGGAAACCTGGAGTTTGCATCCCTTGTATGCACTGCCTTGAGGCATCAGGTCTCTTTTTGGCATGGTTAGTCTACACATGAGGTGTTTGATGCCTTCTGATGTGCCTCATCATTGAGCTCTTCCTTTCATGTCCTTATCAAGATCTTCTCAAGAGCAAACAACATGAATAAAGAAGGCAGAGGCTAGCCCAAAAAAGTGAATCAAAAGGCTTTGTAAACCTAAGTAGTGCTGACACCAGCTTTGGGAGAGGGAATAGAAAGTCTGAAAGCAAACTGAAGAATCGCCTGCCTACTTGCATGTGATAAATAGAGAAAACCAGCAGTCATTCAAACCTAATCCCTGCATCTCTAAACCAAATAAAACAGATTTGCAGAGATGACCAGAGACTGGAAATTCAGGTATTTGTTTTGTTCAGGTTGTTTTTCTGTAGGTCCTGGATCAAAGTCAAATCCAGCTCCCCTGTACAAATGTGAGTGACTTAAACTTATTTCTGCATTAAATGACTTGTTTAATATAGTATTAGAATGCAGAAAATTGCAACAAGGCTTTGAGGTTAACATCCCACAGTGGTGAATGGGAGATGTTCATACCTCAGGCTGTAGCTTCAACAAGACAGCAAAGCATTGGTTTACATAGTGAATGCTATATCCTGGCAAACCAGAAGGGATGGAGACATCAGTTTTCTAACGGAAAACTTCAATTCCAGTGAGCACATTGCGGTTTGCAAAAGGCCCCAGATCAGGAGAGCTGCTGGAGCCGGATAGCCGCTGGCTGTAACTTTTAAACTGAAAGATATCAAATGGGCTTTTCAGTCTAAAAGGTGAGATCTCAGCCAGGTGCTTCCCACTGTCTTGAGACTCCCTTTGCTTCCCCTAACCCATTTTCTTCCAGAACAGTTTTTTTTTGATAGGAGATACAGGCCAAGGACTTGATGACCTTTACTGACCTTGTTGTGCATGTTTTTGTTGCCTGTTTTAGCCAGTATGTCTCCCTATTTGTGCTTAATCTTTAGTTTCCCCCTTTCTTCCATATGTTTTTTATTCTCTCTTATGTTGATATATTATCACACTAATTCCTTTCCTTCCTTTGCTCCACATTTTCCCCCACAGGACCTCTTCCGCTTGTCTGTTTTCTTGCTTGCTGTCCTTGCTGTCTGGCACTCTATAATTTTTTTCCTACTCACTGTCCTCCTAAGGAGCTCCTGTTTGCACAGCCATATGTATGGATGTGGATTTTATTGAGATCCTCTCCCACATAAGCCCTCCCCTGCAGCAGAGTAAGGCCCTCCTGTAAATCCCAGGATGCTTCTGCCTTGGGCACGAAGAGGGCAAGAGAGGCTGATTTTGCAGTAAGGTCAAACAGCAGACATTGTGCCTGTGTGTTTTGCACCTGAAAGACCTCATATTCTTTCTAGCACACATCGGCTTGATTTGGGCACCAGCAAATGAACGTGGCTGCATTTTAGTTCCAATTGGTTACATTGCAAAACCAGAGCCCTGCTGTTTGGCCTGGCTGGGGATTCAACAGCAACTGGGAAAGAAATAGCAAGGGCACTAATTCTGCTCTGTGTTTGGCAGGGATGAGGCTTCCCAAGCAGCAGCTGCTTGTACTGTGCTGCAAATATTACTTATGTCTTTTGTCACTGAAGTCACTTGTCTCTTCTGAGTAATTATTAGAATTATCAGCTTGTAGCAAGAGAGCCTAAACTGATTTTTTTTTTTTTTCTGGAGGACTTCTAACTGCTTGTGAATTTTGCTTTGCAGCAAAGCGTTCATTTTGTACCAGTTCAGCTTTTGTAATTAATTAATCAGTCATGGAGGAGACAGCTTTTGTTTCTCTGACACATATTGCTACATACCTTGATTTCTTAATTTTTTTTTCTCTTTGTAATACCTCAATAGAGCTAGAATGAGGGTCAGTCACTTTATTAATGGCATTGCTTTCAACAGCTCAACCATCACTGTAAGTTACACAACCCTGCATTTGAAACTCAATATAGTTACTGTCTAATAAGCTTCATTTGCTGTACCACTAGCTTGTGTTCTATAGTGTTAGCTTCCCAAGCATGCTACTAAGTGATTTTAGGAAATGCTGGTACAACTGTAGCAATTTTCCTCAATTTGTTCCTGACAAAGAATTTGGTTCAAAATCGAGTTGGCTTCCTTTTTATTCGAAACACTGATAGACACAATTAGCCTCATTAACCCTGGTTTCTGTTTCATAACAGAAAATTAGCTTACAATCACTGGTTTGCTGGAAAGCACTGTTGTAATTAGTCCTCACCAGTCTGATATGAAAACCCATCGTGTTTTTAATTTCTCTGACACGTCAGTGTATACAGAAAACATGCCTGATTTCTCACTTATCTTGGGGATTGAGATAAAGTCAAGGACCAAGTCTGCAGCTGGCTTAGAGCAATGCTGAACAGACTGGTCAAAAACTGTCAAGAGTGTCATAGGTGCAGTAGTGCTGCCATGCAGGAGGGCAGCAGATGGTTTGTGAAACTCCTCTCTGCCTCTGCAATTCTGTGGGGTTCTGGCCCTTCAAAGATCATGAGACCTGAACAAGGACCATTCAAATCCTGGCACAACTGACTGAATGCTTTTGCTTACTAATCCTCCCAAAATTCCATATTATTCCAGATTTATAGAATCATAGAATAGTTAGGGTTGGAAAGGACCTTAAGATCCTCTAGTTCCAACCTCCCTGCCATGGGCAGGGACACCACACACTAAACCATGCCATGCAAGGCTCTGTTCAACCTGCCCTTGACCACTGCCAGGAATAGAGCATTCACAACTTCCTTGGGCAATCCATTCCAGCATCTCACCACCCTAACAGGGAAGAATTTCTTCCTTAGATCCAATCTAAACTTCCCCTGTTTAAGTTTTAAGCTGTTACCCCTTGTCCTGTCACTACAGTCCCCAATGAACAGTCCCAGCATCCCNACAACTTCCTTGGGCAATCCATTCCAGCATCTCACCACCCTAACAGGGAAGAATTTCTTCCTTAGATCCAATCTAAACTTCCCCTGTTTAAGTTTTAAGCTGTTACCCCTTGTCCTGTCACTACAGTCCCTAATGAACAGTCCCTCACCAGCATCCCTATAGGCCCCCTTCAGATACTGGAAGGCTGCTATGAGGTCTTCATGCAGCCTTCTCTTCTCCAGGCTAAACAGCCCCAACTTTCCCAGCCTGTCTTCATAAGGGAGATGCTCCAGTCCCCTGATCATCCTCGTGGCCTCCTCTGGACTTGTTCCAACAGCTCCATGTCCTTTATACGTTGAGGACACCAGAACTGTTATGCCAGAGAAGAGCTCTGTCTTGTTTCAGCTCTAAGATGGTAGTGAAGGCACTGAAGCCAGTGCCTTTTTACCAACATGGAAATGGAATTACTCAAAGAGGAATCAAGCTAATTATTCTTAAGCCTCTGTACATCATCTGAAATCGTTGATCAGGAGGGATTCATCATCACCTTTAGGATCTGTCCTGCTCCAAGGACTAAGATTAAGTTTTCATCAAAAAAAAAAAAAAAAAAA